>JAEANM010000609.1:0-34080 GCA_017656035.1 Myanophis thanlyinensis
AACTTCATTCATCACCACATCATAGTTAAATTTTTTCATTTCCTTAATCTTAAGTGAAAGTGTTATACCCAAATATTCTCATGATCATGTTCTATAGGGATATGCTCCAGCTGATTTCCTGATATGGGCCTTAAAGATCATGTGTAAGAAGTATGACACATTTGCCTTTAGGAGATACTTGATATTTAAGATACTGGAGATACACAATCTGTTCTAAAAGATGTATGCTAGTTTGGTATCTTTTATTTTTTGTTCATTTAATTTTTTAATAAACATAGTAAAAACTAAGACAAACTAATCTGAAAGAAAAAAAGAAAAAAGAAAAAAGTAGAAGAGAAAAGAAAAAAGCAACAAAAACAACAATAAAAAATTGGCTTCCAAGCTTCATCACCCTGACATAAGCTAACATGCTAACTTTTTATATTTTAAAAAATTACAAATAATCCTCCCCCACATGCCTTTTAAGGGGCTGGCAATACATATGAGATGCTATATAGTTGATGGCCAAAAGCTAGTTTGGTTTAGTCCCACATTAGGCAGAAAGCCAGCTGAGTGACCTTGGACTGGTCACTCTCTCACACCTCTAGGAAGCAGGCAATGGCAAACCACCTATAAAGATTGCCACGAAAACTGCAGGGATTTGTCTAGGTAGTTGCCAGGAATCAAGACCGACTTGAAGGTGCACACACAATCAGAAAGGTTGATGGCCAACCAGCTTTGCCTCTTGTTTTTTCTCCATTGTCTGAAAGCTCTGAAAACTTCTCAGACACATGATATTCTCTCAGATTTCTGGGTGCTGGTCGCTGGCTCCCCCTCTTACCTAAAAAGGCAAAAATATTAAGAAAAAGTACAAGGAAAAAGAGGGTGGGCTCTACTCAGGTGGCCTAGATGGGTGGAGATCGCAGATCCATGTGTTGATAAGGCAGGGCTGGAACTAGGGAAGAAAGATTGTTTCATATGGGAAACAAAGTTTGAAAAAAGGAGGGAAAAAAAAGATTTCATAGCCCTGTCTCCAGAGCAAGTGAGAAGGAGATAATCACTTTAGAAGTCCCTGGCCCTACTGTTAGAAAACAAAGAAATCACAATTCAAAAGTCAGAGCCAGTGAGTGCTCAAGCAGAGGGGAAGTGGCCTTCACAGTTAATAAAACACAATAGTATTACTTAACCTACTGAGAGTTCCATAAAAAAAGGCTCATATCATTTAGAGTCTTCCATGGGCTTTTGTCGAGAAGCATTGCTGAAAAGATCAATTTTAAATAGCTCTGACTGTAAACAAGGTATCCACCTTTATTTTTCCAAGGGGAAAAAAAAACCTCCTTGCATATTTTCATTTTTCCAAGGCTCCAGCAAACAGATAGCTTAAAAATATATCAATGTTCAGTCATAAAAGGCAGGTTGCAAATGCAATAACATTTTTATTTGAAAATGATTGCACTGACTCCAGCTAGTTCACTACACAATATGCCTTCACAAACGATCTTACTATTAAGATGTCTCGCAACAATAAAATAGACTAAAACATTAGTTTTGTAAGAAAATTAAAGTTATTTTTCTTTTAGTAACAACACTTAGGGTACAAAAAATAATTCCAAAATGGAAATCTTGCTCTGATTTAATAGCTTCAGCTTCCGTACAAATTTTATGTCAGCTCCCTTTCTTTCAAATTCTGGTAGTGTGCCAAAGGATAATTTCCACAACGCCAGTTGCGTTCCATTAAAAAAAGTACAAATCAATTAGAGTCACATATTCTTGAAGAGCACCTAAATATATGGAACCATTATTAAGTTAAACTCTATTTTGTTGTTTCTGGCAGATCTCTTTCAAATTGTGTCCAATCCACTTTGTGTTTTCTTCTCTTGGCAGGTTAAGGGAGAACTAATACAAAGAGGAATTGCCATGAAGACTAAGAAGCACAGCAGAAGCTGGCTAGTTGATGACATCACCCCATCTTGAAGTCTTAGGTTCTGGAAATCAGAACAAGTTGCTGTCCATTCATGGGTGTCAATCAAAGGAAAGGTATATAATGCTGAAGAACTTAGAGGAAAATTTCCATCAGTGAGATTTTATATTTACGCACTCTTGGAGTAGATTATTTAAAAAACCATCATGTCCTGCTGGATCATGTGATATCATTTCAGTGTTTCTCAACCTTGGCAACTTTCAGATCCCAGAATTCCACAGCATGCTGGCTTGACATTTTCAGGTTCTGCTAATGATACAGTTGTAGTCCAGATGAGACTCTGCTGTATTCAATATTGAGAATCTTTTATCTGAGACTATTATAGCCTGTTGTACTCCCAGAGATATCTTCTCAGAAATCCTGATTCTTGAAAGATTATTTGCCAATTATTTGGGGTGGAAATCTGTCTTATTCAAAGTCCTTGCTGTTGCATTTGTGGAAATGATTGAAAAAATAATAACAATAGTTACAATAGCTTCAGCATTGACAAACTCCCCATCAGTCAATTGCAAAAGGCAGATTTGCTTGTATCGGCTTACATCCAGTGACAATACCTTTAACACCCTCAAACAGCAACATATGTCTATTCCAGACTTTTGGGAAGGACTTGATGGATAAAAGGGAAGAATTTGTTGGATAAAAATTCCAAACATAAACATCTGTCTGACTGTGATGAATAACAATAACAATAATAATGTAACACCAAAACACACTATTTTTCCTACTAGTTGTTGCCATATCTAGTTGTAAGAGATGACCAGTATTTATGAAGTTGATATAATAGGATGAATAACCATCTCCTGACCATAGATGGCTGAAGTTTGTTCCAAATAATTTCTGCAGAGATGGAATCAAAGGGCTACTTAAGAGCTATAAAGAGGTAAAAAGTGCTGCCTTGGGTATATAATTCATTACATTCCCCTGAAGTCAGATTTTTTTTTTTTTTACTCTGCTCCCACCCACATTCCTAATTCAGCTTCCTTTCTCCCACATTATAATGCCAACCCTCAAGTTATAATCCTTGGATAAAGTCCTTTACCTACATTGAGTTTCTGTCTCCTCAGTCCTTTGCTTCATAAATGAATTCCTACTTCTATGTGAAGAAACACAGTCTGTAATGACTATGTTTAAAAACTCAAATGACATATCAAACTGTGGTTAGTGCATTGACTTTGAACCCTGTTTTCTGATTCCAGTTTGCTGGCTGGCGACAAAGTCAATGTGTCAGTTCAGACCTTATTATAAAGCATACTCTGACTTTCCCATGGTCTGCTTATGATGCTTGAATAGACTCCGTAGCTTCTTTTTCAGCTTAGAAAAATAGCTGCTGCTGAGATTGTTGGTCCTTCTAGCTACACTATCAATGCTGTCAATGTCAATAGAGATTTCTGACTCTTACTTTTCCAGCCCTACCTGAAAACGTGAAGGATCGGCTCCTGAATCTGCAATGTTTTCTTTTTGAGGCAGATCTTCCCTTCACATTTCAGCTATAATGATCTGTTGGAACTGACGGAACATCCAAAATACATACATTTTTTTTTAAAAGGAGAGACGGATGACAAATCCAACATAAACTCTGCTGAGATTATTAGAAATGCTTTCATGAAAACGCCCCTTCCGAAACAGTCTACAATAATGACAGATTTGTGGCAAAAAGCCTGCCTGTGATCGTTAGGCTTTAAAATACCTTTTGATGGAACCAATGGAGTTAGTTTCAAACTTCCACTGCCATATAGGAAACAGCTCACATGGAGAATCTTTATGACCAAGGGTTGCAGAATCCCCAAGAGATCAGACATAAATCTGGCATTAGATGCAATGTTGGAGTTTCAAAAACCAGCAAGGGAAACATCTCAGCACTTTAATGCTGGCCTAAAGTTAGCCATTCTTGAAGAAAGAAATTACATAAAATGATACTACTGCAAAATAAACAAGCTACCATTCATCAGGGTAGTTTTATAGCCTGAATGGAGACAAAAAAAAGTTTGTGTCATACCCAACTGCAGTTTGTTGAGTGGGAAGATACTTATCACTGCCTGCACATTATGTATTTCTTTTCTTTATGACCTCACTGTTTATAATTCATGGGCTGGCCCAAACATGCATGAATTATGTGTTTTTTTTCAAGTAACACTTTATGCACCTATGGAAATGTATTCAGATCATAGAAACCGATGCCTTAATAAATGTCTATTTTTTTAAACATGCTACCAGACTATTTGGCTGTTTTGGCTGAAGAGAATGAAAACAAAAAGGCAATGACCATCAGGGCAAATTATTTTCTTAAAGCTCCTGCTGTAGCAAATATTAACATTGATTGGAAATCTTTATCACATTACCCAAGATTTATTTGGTTTGGCTTTTGATGGAGCCTAGAAGATGTGAAGATGTCTGCGTATGTAGATAGATGAATAGATCTGTGCAAAATGTAAAAATAAATAATTTATGCTTTTAGTCCTTCCTGCTCTGCAGTGTCTGTTGCTATATTGAAAAGTAATGTTTTAATTGCTCTCTTGCTGCCCTAACTCAGCATGTGTGACTCTATCTGTGTATGTGTGTACATATAAAACAGAATACATTTGGAAAGGTAATACTTTTTGAAAACACTGAATATAAATTATATTAATAAAAAATAAAATTAGAACCTTTCAGCTTCACTTCTTCCTATTATGGGATTGCCAATATTATCAGTGATAATGTCTTCATTTTCAGTGTATTCTATCTGGACACTAGAATGCTTCTCTCAAAATACAATCATTTTCTGTTACATACTAAAAAAGCAAGAATGTTCTCTCCACCAATTAAGTATTCTCCCTTCCAATGGCCCTGCCTTAGGCTTAGATGCATCCTCAGGGTCAAGTTGAAGTGCTACTCATCTGTGGAATGAGTCTAGGCACATTTTAGTCAATTTCTGACACCACAGTAATATACCGCATCTTTAAATCAAAGCATACTTTTCCTTTAAAATGATGTGATTTTTAAAGATCTAAGGATCAATTTTCAAATGGCAAGAGTTCTCTGAACACTCAAGGCAACTACATTCCTAGGTTAGCTGTTTGTGAGCAGGCTGGCTGGAACTATTCTTTTTTTTTTTTTTTAAATTGAAAATCCTACATAGAAAGAATTACAAATGAAATCACTACACTAAACCTTGTTGATATAGTGTTACAATTTATCTTATTTTCCCCCCAAGCTCCTTCTACTGTTCACCCCTTGGTTCCTCTTCATGGACTTCATCCTTGCTCTCTTTGATGGAGAAGTTCCAGATGTTCCCTGGAAGCATTGACTCATGCGGCACTTGAGACCCATACTTCTTCCCTTGCACTGTTTCTGCCCATAAAGATTAATTGTCCAGAACAATTGATGCAGCCCTGTGTATCTAACTGGTAGATTTGACCACTGAGAGATTTACAATGACGTTTGTGCAGTCATGCTGGAACTGGGCGCCACTCTCCCTGCATTTATGGCAAGCAAAATCTTCTTCATCTTTGCATTTTTATCTGCATTGCGTGTTGTGTTGCATTCTTGACATAGAATCCTGGCTGAAATCAATAATAAGTTTCCAGCCAGGCTTGCCAGGCCATGAAGCAGCTGAATGTTGTTCCCTGGTGTGCTCTCTAGCCATCCCACCATATCTATGCCATTGATTGCTGCTAAGTACCACCTGAACTATTGTTCTGTAACTGGGGTAGATGTGGCACACAGCTTGGTGCAGAATATACACGGAGCACTTGGTTGCCTGGTACATCTCAGATGTTCTTTGATGCCCTTGCAAAGTGGTGGGGGTGAATGCAATAACACACTCATGCTAGCAGCCAGCTCATGTTTCATTTGGGCCATGTGCTGTAGGTAGGATATCACTTCTCCCTTTCCTCAACTACACCATTACATGTATTTTTAGACAAAACATAATGCTCTAGTCTAGAACAGCAAATGTACTAGCAAGGACAAGAACATGAGCTAAAACAGAACCTGAACTGAAGGATGCATAAAATAAATCAAAGACTACAAGCTTTGAGAGAAACAGAATGCCACCGCTAGGCATGACTCCTGCTCTCCATTGTTCTTTCATTCATTTCCCATTTCTGAGTCTTATATTAAAACAAAGTATTATATTAAACATATCTGGTGGCTTATAATGTTTTGCAATCCCCTGTTTCCCAGGGATATGGGAGAGGAATATACCTCCACCATTGCTTGGTGTCCTTTCTTGGCATGCATGAAATCATCAAACTACCATCCTCCTCCTCCTTCTCTATGTCCATGTTTATTCTGGATAGAAATCACACTCCAATTTCATATGAGATGAGGAATGTGTTCATGTATTATGGGTTACTGCTGCACTGCATGTTCCTCCCCTTGGAATTTGCCCCACAATTGTATGAAATATCAGCAAGCTCCTGAATCCATCCCATCTGCTAAAATAAGACCTGATTTTGGTGATCTGTTCTTTGTTCTAGGAACTTGGGCTCACTAATTAGCTGTACTTTTTACATGGATATACACATGCATGCAGGTGGGTGCATATGCTTGTGCCTACAAGGAGGGAGGATATCTGAACGCAAGTAGCATCATAGTAGAACTTTTATGGGCAAAGGTTCCTTGACATTCCAGTGCTTTCAAAACTGACAATATTTCCAACTGGCTTCCTATGAAAATTCCAACTCAATTCATGCCTGATTCATTATTCTTGTTGTTTTCTGGCTGAGTCAAGGCTTCTCTGTCTATTTCAAGGAAATATTTCATTAAAAATGTAGGGAAAAACCTCCAGAAACCTCACTCTAGGGAACTGCTTTCTTTGTATGACATGGACATGGACAAGTAGCTGATGGACCATAAGGTGCATCCCACCTGTGTTCTTTCCACTTCTTGAAGAAGTGAAAAAAAAACATATTTGGTTAGTGAAAGACAGGTGTGATGCTGACATCTGGCAATGAGTCACCAACCTAAAGTTCCCACCATCACATGAAATCTGGGAAGCAGATAAAATAAACTACAGTGAAAAAAAAGTTGCTAAAAAAAGAAATAACTCCTATATTGTTGGAGATATACCAGGTATTCTTGTGAAAAACAGACTCTGCCAAATTCATATTATGAAGCTTATCTAACTGCAGTTTTGAAAGCTGGTAAAGACTCTATGAATTGTACAAGCTACTGCCCACATTTTTTGTTTCACTGTTGATACTAAAAATTTAACAGCTATCTTGGCAAGATATAACATGCAATAATTCATTCATCACAATAATGTTCTGGAAATACAGCACATTGGGCTGAGCCTAATAATATACCTATTGCTAAGAAAGTCCCAAAGCATGTAGCCAAATGTTTACATTTTGTTTATTGTTCAGAATCAATTAAAATTTTGGGATTTGCTATCTTTAGGAAAATATTCTAATTAGTAGATAAGTATATTTCAATTTATATTATCCAGATGAAAGGAAATCTTAAGAAGAGGTTAAAAAATATGTCAGGTGTGTGAGAAAAAGTCAATGTGGTAAAAATGAATATTGTAGTAAGTCTGATACATATTTTAGGAGAGATGCCTATATTGTCTGTACATAAATATTTTAAAACAGATTGATAATGATGATTTTTTTATGCAGGGAAAAATACCTAGGAATTCTCTGTTATGATTATAGTTTCATTTGGAGCTAGTAGTTCTATTTTTTTGATTTCATAATGTATCATTGGGCATACTTGTTAACTTCAATAAGGTAGCGGCTTACAAATGATACTATTTACCAAAGTGGGATGAATTTCAGAGGAATTATTAAGCAACTATTAGTCCCTAGCAAATTCTTGGTTCTAACTAGAGTAGAAATTCATTCATTTTTGCAGTGCTAAAGGCAGTCAGACATAGTTGAGCCTTAAAGGACAGAAAATTAAAATGTGATTTTAGTTCTCATGAAAAACTAGTGCTCGTTCCTATTTAAAAATGGCTGGTTTTTTTAAGAGGGTGGAAGGAAAAATATTGACCAAAAATAAGATTATTACACTTAATAAGCTCATAACTTCAGTATCTCTGAATTTATTTATTTCTTTTGAATGACTATAACTTTCATAAACTGTTAAAGTACACTATATATACAAAACAAATTGCTTGATTCCAATGCCCTCCCAGTCTTGAAATTCTGGAGAAATTAAGTGAATTGAAGAGGCTTTTACTGACACCAAGTCTACAATTTATTGCTAGCATAATTTTATTCAATTAAACTTGAAAGCATTCCTGGAAAGATGCTAATGCATCAGATTTTATAGTTGGCTTAATGAAATTTGTCAATTCTTAGGTCTTTGAAGTGGGCTCATATAGAATGAAAAGGCAAGATTGGAATATATTGTTTAGCAATATTATATCATTATAAAACTGGTAGTCAACAATGAGTATCTTAGAGAGGTTGTAACTACTGAAACATTACCATTCTGTTTTTGCAGTTGACCCCTAATATATATGGCAATCTAGACATAGTCCATATAAAACCGAACCAAATTTATACCTTCTGAAATTATTCCTACAAAATGCATCCCTACAAAAGAACAAGCATGCTGTAGGGAAGACTCAATGCTTCAATCTAGAAGAGTTTGCTGAAAAAATACACCATATTTTCTCACAGAGCTTCATTTATGGCATTTATTCAAATCAGCCTTTCAGCTAATTTCCAGGGTCAGGCTATGGAGGAAATGAAAACCATCCTGTATATATAAGCATATGATGATTTTCTGGAGCTTTTTTTTTTCTTGAGTTAGAAATGTTAACTCAATTGTTACATGGAAGGTAAATGACATTCTCTTAGTTAACATTGACAATTATAAGTACTACAACCCAATTTCTTCCAATCCATTCCCAACATTTTACAAAATCTTGTGTTACCTATGAAAATTCTCAGTCATCCAAGTCATGGTTGTCCCAAAGGTGCTTTTTCAAGAGCAACTGACTATCTTTGTCTTCCATTTTTTTGACGTTTTACTTCTTATCCAAGAAACTTCTGAGTTCTGAGTAGTGGAGAGTGGAACCATTTTTTATTCCTTGCTGGTCCTCAGGTCATTAGCACCCTTTCTGAGAGTCATTGAGGCCACTTGGAAGTTTATCTGTGCCTTCAGGGTTACCTGAATAGTGCAGATGGTTGTGGAGTTTTCTTGGAACTGCTGAAAGGACTGTAAACAGGAGATAGGTGACATCATATCCCTTCCCTTATGTTGAAAGAAGAATTTTAACATCTATAGCCTCTTTGACTTCTCTTTCAAATCTCTTTCAAAAAGGCCATCTACAAAAGTCCAGTTGCCTCTGGAAAAAACACCTTTGGTACTTCTGTTCCCCAACTGTCACAGAAAAAAAATTCAAGAACCTGTAGCTAAAACTGGCATATATGTACTTTTAATTAATTAATTAACTAACTAATTAGTTAATCACCAGGAAAAGACTATTTTTTTGCACTAGGGAGCTACAGGATTTCTGCAAAACAAATTTAATTTTAGCAAGGAGATTCTGAAAAAAAGTAGCTTTAATCTTTAATCTTTTTCTTTGCATTCATGATTGTTTTTGGTTTTGATAATGTCAGAAGAATGATAGATCGATTAATCTGGAATATGGATTTAGGAAGAGGTACAAGTGTATTCCATAACTGTTTGTACACAGGGCTCTCTAAGTGAGATTCACACTTGATTTCTTCCTTTTTTATAACATCTCAAAATCTCTGCCCTACAGCTCTGTGAATAGGCAAAAACCATAATATTCCATTTATCTAAAGCTTCTGTTCTTTTGAAACAAGAGAGGGAGAAACTGTGCATGTCCTTCTATATTGTCTGCTTATTGTTGTTAAGATGAATTTGAGAAAAAAAGTCTGAAATCCAACCAACATTTGGGCACTTACAGGTTTGCACTATACTATCAAGTTCCATGTGATGCCTATTGGTAAAAGCTGTCATAATTATAGATTTAAGGGTGAAACAGTTAGGAAATGCTGATTCACTGTGACAGGAAACTGATGCAAGAGTTATGGAAAATTACTTGAAAAGAATGACTCAGCATTCAGTAGTGTTTCCCTTTAAGGAAGAGGGAACAGAATACGCTCTTTTAGGGGAAGGTTATTGTTTTATCTTGAAAATAAGTGACTCGGAATCAGCTCGTAGTGAAATCAGCTCTTTATTGCAGCACAGCACTCATAACAAGAACAAGCAAACAGGCAGAATGACAGCTATTTATATGATTTACAAACGCGCGTCTTGACCAATCAGAGAGCAGAATTCTCCCGCTCTCTGATTATCTGCACCAGACTTGGTGTCTGGTCCATACCGTATATGGTACAAAACAGTTATAAAAGGAAGCCATTCCTTCCTGCATTCCTTCCTGCTTCATTCCTGTGTTACTTGCTTCCTTGTTTGACTGGTTTACAGAACAGAAATTTTCTGTGCCTGAGTAAGTTATTTGCTGCCTCATGTCTTGTATACTATTGTAGATAAACCACTATATATAGGCTCTGTGTGCTGTGTATTATTGCTCCTGGGTTATAGCATAGAGACATTGACTCTATAAAAACCTTTCACAGCTCTAAATTTGATATGTATACTCTGACAAAAACAAGATACTATGTCCAGATTTGGCAAGGATTCATAAATTTTTAAAACTTAAAAGATAAAAATCAGATTACCTTCATTTTGTAAGAAGTAGAAACTTTATTCCATTTATAAAAGAAAATGTTTGATGCTTTTCTTTTTTACTGTAATCTATTGATAAAAAACGTTGCTCCAAAAGTACTTTTTCAAAGGTCAATTGGGCATTGTTTTTCCTTGAAGAGGCTTTGCTTCTCATCCAAGAAGCTTGTTCAATTCTTGATGAAGTTTTTCAGTTCTACTGCAAACTGCTGATGAATGAAGCATTGATTTTTCCTTAATGCAAGCTTGTTTGTTTTTAGGGATATATTTTGTAATTTCAGATGACATGAACTTGGTTCAGTTTTATAGGGATCTGAACTAAGTCTAGATTGTATGTATCATCTCTTGGAATTATGTCTCATTAAATACACACATAATAATATGTATGTTACTTTTACTTCCATGTTAAAAATATTTACACAATTGCAAAACTAACATCTCAGGATCAGATCTTCTATGCCAGGCATGTCAAACTGGCAGCCCATGGGCCAGATGCATCATGCACAGGCCACACCCTTCTCAGCTCTGTGAAGGAAAAAAAAACACATTGTGATACATCACATAACAGCAACATGATGCCGTGAGTTTGACACCCATCTTCTAGCCTAACCAAACAGAACATGCAAATCTTGCACAATAAATTTTTTGATGTGCATATAAAAAAATAATAATTCTGAGCTCCAAATTTAAAGCATATGCAAGCATATTATTTGCTGTGCTAGAAATATGGATTTTTTTTTAAAGCTTGGATTCATTAGCCAGGTTCACACATCATACCAAACTATTTCATATAACTCTGAATTGTAAATTATGGTTTACTGAACATTGTGTGATCATGCCAAACCAATAAGAACCACATTTTAATACTAATTTATAAAGGCAGCCCCTGGCACTGTAGGAAATGGCAGCTAACATGGACCATCAAGGCAGCTATTTATAGTATATTATGAAAATATTGGGCATGAATTAGCCTACCAAGTCTCATTGATTTCAGAGGAAGAATTAAACCTTTCCCATTTAAGCTAACAAAGTTTAAAAGCTACTTGCTTTTGATGAATCATACCCCTTGTGATTAGAAATATATATACTGCAATTAGGAGAAGGGATTAATTATAGGAATATAAATTATCCTAATTAAAATGAATACTCATAAAAACATATTGCAGAATAGATAGAATGGTGGCATCCCTTTCTGTGCCTTTTCAAAGTCAACTATAATTCTTTGATGATGATAAAATGCAGTTATCACAATATTTATTTAGGCCACGTACAATATTTCTTCTTTAAAAAAATATCAAAACAATAATGCTTTTATTTCAGTTACAAGTAGTCTTAATTTAGCAACCACAATTGTAACTGGATATTCTGTCACTAAGCAATGCAGTGAGTAAGTGGAAAATTGTGCGAGCCTATTTATGTTTTCCTTTTCCCCACTCCTCTGCCCATCAGCATGCTCATCCTGGTACCAGGATAATGAGCAAAAAGGGAATTAATGTGTGTATTTACATTCATTAGAGAGGAAAGATTACAAGAGAGTAAGGAGCCACACAATAGAAATAAACCCAGCTGTTTACTTAGTGCACTTGCTGCTCCCAGGTCTTAGCACACTTAGGTTACAGGTACTACCACATTTCAATATGTATTCCCTGCTGTGTCCTGCTTACTCTCTTGTTATCCCTTCCTCTGCAATATCTCTGTTTTATAAGAATATGGGGAGGAAAACAACATGTCAGATACAGGACAATGCATACTGTCTGTAATGGCAATCATGGGACTGAGGGATGCTGTATTGGTAGTAAAGTTATTTTTTTCAGCACTGTTCTAACATAAAATAGTAACTGAATGAAGTAGTTGGTAACTGAGGACTATCTGTAATAATATTATTGTTATCTTCTATTTACTATACTCTCTATATAAAGACAATAAACATCTGTTAATTCTAAATCAAATAATGTTGCATTTGGTCATTAAAACATCATACTTCTCAAATAAATGTTTTGATACAATATTTGATTTTAGAGTACTGGTTAAGAGTGACAAATTCTATCCATAGTATGGTTAAACAGACATAGACTTTGCTTGTGGTCTTATTACAGTCTGTGGCTGCAGCTATCCAAGCATGGAACATAACACTAGAGCTAAGGGAATAACAGACATTCAACTTCTCCCAACATATGCAAGATTTGAAAGGAAAAAATATGGTTGTAATTATTTTATATTTCCTTAAAGAATGCCTTTAAATTCACTGAAACTGAAAATTATGAATTAGTGTAGGTATGCTTAAAATATTCTCACGTTAACTGACATATTGTTATCTGCAATCAAACAGCCAAGAAAATTTCACTGAAGAAATAGTGGTAGCACTTAGACTTATATACTGCTTCATAGTACTTTACAGCCCTATTTAAGTGGTTTACAGTCATCATATTTTCCCCAACAATTTGGGTCCTCATTTTACTGACTTCAGAAGGATGGAAGTCTGAGTCAACCTTGAGCCAATGAGAATCAAACTCCTGGCAGTCAGCAGAGTTAGCCTGCTAAACTGACTCATATTAAAGTATAAGGGAGAGTTTCAAATCACACTTAGAGAAATAAAGAGAAATCTCACATATGCACTAACATAATTTCAAAAAAATTGATAGATTAGATTAGATTATAAATAGATTTTTGATTGTGTAGCACTTGTGGTGACATGAAGCTGAAGGTGAAATCTAGCTCATTTAATGATTTTGCTATTGCCAAGTGAGGATGCACAGCCGTAAACCAGCCATAATTCTGCTGACATCTTTGGTGCCCCACATATCTAGGATTTATCTCTGGTAACTCTCAAGTGAGGAAGGAGAAAATATGAGCAAACTGCTAACTAATAGATGGAAAAGAAGCTGATTGGGGCCTGATCTATTTTGTACTATATTCAGTTGGTTCACACATACTGGAGATATGGAAGCAATATATACAAGGTAGTTCTCAATTTACATTTTGTTTAGTAACTGCTCAAAGTTACTAAATTCAGATGCTTGACAACTGACTCATATTTATGACAATTGCGGTTTCTCGGGGTCATATGATCACCTTTTCTGACCTTATGACAAGCAAAGTCAATGGGGAAGTCAGATTCACTTAACAACCATGCTATTGGCTTAACAACTGCAGTGACTCACTTAACAACTGTGGTAGGAAAGGTCAGAACATGAAGTAAAATTCACTTAACATATGTTTCACTTAGCAACATAAATTTTGAGCTCAATTGTGATCATAAGTCAGTACAAAATTGCTTTGGTTTTGTAATGAACCAATTTGAACATAATGAACTGTTTGAACATGAGCCAGTATCAAAAAGAAGAAAAAATAGTTTATTGATCTCATTTACTTTAAGATAAAAAAAACTTCCCATAATCTAAAATAGCTATGGTTATTTATTTATAACTTGGTAGTATATGAAATATGTATTTCTATGTAGATGTAAATATATGAAGAAATATATTATTTTCATGCTGTAGAAGCAGAGTAGACATTAACGATTCGGTAATGACACCGATTGTAAAATAGTTGTCATTGAAAAATGCAATTTGCCACACTACAGCCCAAAAGTAAACTGCAGAGAAAGAATATATTTTAATTATGTTTTAAACATTTCCTCTTTTTTGTAAGGATTGAAGCGTCTTTTAGGACAATTGAGACTCATCATTTTGATCATGAACAAATATGCATCTGAATTACTGAGTCATTTTCCTTTTATGCCACTTCATAAATCAAAACAAGCCTGTGGATTAAAACAATCTTTTCTCTCTGAAAATATTTGAAACTGTACTGCCAAAATGAACACAGAGCTTTCAACGTGATATGATTTGGAATAGGCAAGAGAGATAAATGCTGTGAAAATTGGGATTTATTAATGAGTGGTGGAGGTAGGATGGAGAGATGCTTTCTCTTGCAATTTGGAGAGAAGAAATCAACATTATATAGAGAAACATGTCATATAAGTAATGGTCCTATACTTCAAGTGAGAAAAATGTTTCGGAGAGGAGAGGAAAGGAAAAGAGGAAAGGAATTGGTGAATATCCCGATTAATGCAGACTGAATAGTATATATACTCCACACCTGAATGTATTAGGTTTTACTGAAATATCACTGAAAAAGGAGTCTCAGAGACTGAGGCATGTAAGAACTCACCTGCCTCGAAGCAGAATAGTCTTAATGAAATCAGTGGTACTGGTCACAAGTTTTAAATCAAGCATACCTTTTTAAGTACTTCACTGGAATTGTGCCCACCAATTCTTATTGTTCTTTCAATGAGAAATTGGCAAATACAGATTACACCAAGTCCAGTATGGAAGGCAATCACTTCCTTCTTAATATGAATCTGGGGTCTGGATTTATCACATTTTCAGACCTGGAGCTCACCACATCTGGAATCTTTTGGGAATTCCTAGAATTTTTTTCATCTCCTTTCTCTGTTCAGCCCAGCTATGGTATCTTAATGCAGCTGGCTATAAAGTATACGGGCATTACGGAAAAGTGCTATTTCCAAGGTTCTCACCCCCCAGCCCTATGATTGTTCTATGATTCTTCATTGGTATATGCAAGTGAATTTGTAAGAAGTGAATTATTTGAAAATAATCCCCAAAGGGTATTTTTTTTCCCCTGAACTTGCAAGTAAACTGTATTCAGCAAGATTTTTAATGCCTTTTATTAAAACAACCTTTTATTGTTTTTAATCATTATTTCTAAAAAAAAAAAAAAATCCCTGCAATGAAAGAATCATGACACATTGATTCATATTTATTCATCCAATTTACCCTTCACTTTTTTACTCAAGCACTTAGTCAATATACACATACAATGCAATATACATAATATACCACATACCTGGTTTACTTATGAAGTCTGTCTCTCCACACATTCAACTTCCTTCTGCTATTAGGGACTGTATGGTTAATACTTCAGTACCTACTTTAGAAGGGACAGTCACTTTGGTTTGCTGATTAAGGGTCTAGACTGGAAACCAGGAGACCATGAATTCTAGTCCCATATTAAGCACAAAGCCAGCTGGGGACTTTGGCCAGTCACTCTTTTTCAGTTCTAGGAAGAAGACAACGGCATTCTGAAAATGTTGCAAACAATAACAACAACAACCTGCAGGGACTTGTCTAGGCAGTTATTAAGAGTCAAAAACAAATCCAATAATTCAGAAATATTTTTTTGAGTTAGATATAAACAGTATCACAATATTTTACTCTGGGGTTCAAGCTCTGTTACCATTCCAGGAAATTATGTACCAAGGAAGTATTCAAGTCTTGGAAAGACTTGCATTTTTATGATAAATTAAAATAGGCTCCCCTTTTCATTTTCCAACACAACATGTGGCAATAGGGCTACTACATGCAGGCTGAAAATAACACAGGTGCCCACCACACAGCAATAAATAATTTAAGTTGTTTTAATCTTTGCCACCTTCTAGTGTTCATCTGACCTTTTCGCACATAGATAAAATGGTTTGAACCATTCATAGGGCACTAAAGACAGTGAAAGCACAAAAAATGGCATAGGGTGCTAAGTAGATGTGGGCTTAGTGAATACTTTATTCTAATTCATGGTATTGAATCAATTAGCCAGAGGTTGTGTTCAGAAGATATGGCTTTGGCTAAACTGAAACCCAGCTATTTCTTATTTTGAAAACATGAAAAAAAATTGCTACAAGCACTGAACGTAAAGAATGTGGTAGAATCCTAATAAGCACATGGGGCATTGAAATGTATTTTTCCAGGCAGGGGGAAAGTAAACAAAGAGTAAGTAAAGCCCACAGCTCCTGCTGTGGGATTCCACATTGAGTGCTGTTGTGGACACATCCTTTCTCTCTCTCTCCTGCCCTCCCTCCCCCATTTCATCTTTTAAAAACCCAGTTCTAGTGAAAGAAACTTTAAGGATGTTTGCTCAATAAAAGTAATCATAAAAGACAGGTATTAATTGACAGGGCAGCAGTGGCAAAAACAATAAAAGCAAGAAACTTTGTGGCTAATGGGAAAAAAGATCCCTCCCAGTGCTTCAACCATTTGCTTTGCTCCAACTCATTATCAGAGGAGACTTCCTAGAGCTGCTTTTAGAGGATTCTTCTACTTTTGTCCCTGCATTAAATTGTTGACACATCTTTCCGTTAACATCAGCTCTGGGCTAAGGCACTTCACGGAGAGAGACAACTGGCATTCCAAAAAGTGTGAGGCTCCCTCAGTGTCCAAGAATTGTAAGAGATAAGGGGAGGAAAATGTAGACCTGAGGTTCTGTTGTTTGTTTTTCTTATTCCATGTGTTTTATTGAGATTTATTGTAGCATGGAATACAATGAAAATAAAGATTAAGAGGGGCAAAAGGGAGGGGGGGTGAAGGATTTTTTTTTTAAAGGTTGTTTGTTTTTGTAAAGAGACCTAGGCTTTGATGGACTGAAATGGGAAAATATCTTCTGCTTAAGTTACTGGAATGTTTCAGCTTTTGTAGCTCAATACACAAACACACATGCAGAGCTTATCTGGATTGTTTCTGAACTGAGGATGGAAGCATTAATAACTTTAACTGGTTCCATTCTCGTTAACTGAATTCAAGTCCTCTAGGTATTCCTTCAACATATCCGGTACATAAGTATTTTCCAAATGAAGGAACCCACATATATACAATCCTAATTATTTAGTTCCATACATGAATAAGCTACATTTGTATTTATTAGGTATTCATATAGCTTAAGTGGTTTCATAAACAGTCTTCTGCAAATAGTCATGTAATGAAAATGATTAATCTATGCCAAGACCCTTGGATTATGGCCAGATTTATATAAGTAACTTAGTTTATTACGGGACTGTAATGAAGTATCAAGTGGCTTTACATATGGGTTAGCCTTAGGGAATAATCTTTGTCCCTCCAGAAAAAAACAAAACATATGAAGTTTTTTTTTTAAATAAAACCTATACAGATGCCTCTACTCCAGCATCACCTCACTGCCCTTATTGTTTTTAAACAGTTTATTCTCTCTTTGTCCACCTGCTTGCCACCACATCAATCTTTTCAATTCCATCAGTCTTGGCACTCTGTGGCTTTCCAGTGTTTCTCTGGTAGATGGCAAGATAGATGACCAGGTCTATCAGCTGCAGCCATGGTGAAACAGGACTTTGCATTTCTAGCCTCTATGTCCGTTTTACCATCTCTTGCCTGTTCCAAAATATTGCTGCTCCAATTTGCCTTTGCCGATAAACTGACGTCCCCTTACATTCATACCACATACACTGTATTTCTTATCTTGTAACCACTTCCTCAGCTCAGCCAAAAATTCCAGTTCCAAAGAACTATTCACCCATGTGCTCATGGAAAATACTCCAGAGAGCAGAGGTATCAATTGGATGAATCATGTGCCATTTTAGTGAAGGGGAAGAAGTTGAAATACATAACATGATGGCAATGTGTCATTGCAGGTTTGACACCCCTGCTCTAGAGTATCCCTAGAGTAACATAAAACTATACAAAGACTGTGTTCACGTGATACTAAATCCGCAGCGATCCAAGCAAATTTTAATTGTATGCATTGTGAGATCTCAGGCAGTAATGCAGGGAAATTTGTGAGAGGCATGTCCAACAAGTATCAGAAGACAATAAAGCATTTGGCCACCTTACATGGTGCATAGCTGCACTACTCGGCCAAAGCAAGAGATTTATCCAAAGGACTTTTCATGCTGCCTTCCAATCAGTTAAGGGGAAGCTTTATTTGCACCTAATATATTCTAAGAGGGTCTTGAGGGAATGCCCTAAGTAAGAAAAGCAGCTAGGCAAATAATTTATTGTTTGTTTGGCAGATGTCCAAATGGTCTCATTGGAACCAGTTGCTGGGATCACGAAGCAACATATGGAGTTCCATGTAACTTTCATCCAAGTATTTTTTTTTTAATGTAAAGCAGCTTAACTCTTTCCCTCCTGGCTGTTTTTCATCCACCATACAAATCCTGGAAGAAAACAATGGCAAACTTATTTTGAAATGCTGCCAAGAAAACTGGATTTAAATGTCAATAAAAAATGGACTTCTGGAATGAAGACATACTTGGGATTCCACATTTTTACTTGGCCATTTAAATTACTTGCAGATTCATCTTACATCCAAATTACATCCAGTTATTCTTTCATGTTTTTAAAATGATTTTATTCTTGATGTTGAGGTGGCCTAAATATTATTATTAATTTAAAAAATGGTGTGGGTTTAATAAGATAGCATGTCTTGTACCATGAATATTTAAAGCAGACGGGAGACTTGATGTCCATCAGAAAGTTTGGGCTACAATTCCACATTCTAAGCCATTGGCAGTGTTGTATTTGGCTGATAGATGCTAAAGTGTAAACATCTGGATGGCATTCTAAGATTTTAAATAGTATCCCTTTAAACATGTTGCCATAAAGATCCAACTGACAATCCTCTTGCAAAAACCTGTGGTTCTCCATTCATAAATTCTGCCTAATATTTTTTCTTTCTCTATCCCACTGTGCCTGCCAAAGCTTTAATTCTGTGGGGGAAAGGAAAGCATCTTCTTGAATAGATATTATGAACATCTAGTACAATAGAGAGGCTGAGATCAGCAGAAGCTGATAGACCCTGCCAGAATTTGAACAATAATCAAATTGTGAATGTGGGATTCTCTTTTTGCTAAGGCCTTTGGTCTAGGTTAGTTGCGAGCCTCATTTACGCTTAATCCTTGTGGTTTTACATTGATTTTGCTTGCTATCCATTGTTTCAGACTGAACTCTTACATGCTTTGAGCGCAGTTTTCATTGTGCAATCTACAATGCTCCAGCTGAGCAGAGTCTCTACCTGCTCCCCAAGCAACTGTCCACCAACATTAGCATGAGACAGAAGAGAAATCTCAAGGAGCCGTTTGATTTTTAGGTTTTGTTTCCTCGGGTCTCTCTCAAAATCTAGATAATAGTACTACTCCTTTATGTTTTTGTCTTGGCTTGTTAGGAGAAAAGGGGAAGAAACTCTATTTCTATCATGAAAACTCCTGTCTGTATCATTTCCTTTTAAACACTGATTTCTGGGTTTACCCAGAAAATGCATAACAGTTTTGTTTTTGTTTTGCTATCCTTAAATGCGCAAATGATGGAAGAAATTATCATTTCTGCTTGGATGATTTGTTTATGCAGTATAACTAGTTTTTGCATCTGAGTTTAACCAAAAAGCCTTTTCTGTTGTAGCCCCCATCCTGTGGAACAACAGTTCTTCCCACACACACGAGGTGGGACTGGCCACAACCCTGTTGAACATGGCTTTGTCAGGATGTGAGGATCCCATGATCTAACCCAGACATAGGCAAACTATGGCCCACGGGCCACATCCAGCCCGTTGGGCTTTTTAATCCGGCCCACCAAACTAGTTACTAGCAGGAACCAGCCCAATGAAAAGCTAAGCATTATGCGCTCTGAAGTAAATTATTAACTCAAATGGTAAAATACTCATTGATCACATTAGCAGTAGCTTACTGAACACAGACCACAAAGCAGATTTATCCAGAATATTCCATTGCATCGCATCCTATTCTGGCCTGGCCCCTCTGTCAAATTTTAGAAACCATTGTGGCCCGCGAGTCAGAAAGTTGTCCATCCCTGATCTAACCTGTCAGATTGCTATATGACAGTTAATGAAATCCACTCTCTGTAGGTTTCTCCACCTTTTTTTTTTATCTGCTTCTATTTTAATTTTAAAATAGATTTTTCAATGTTTTTATATCCATGATTATTAGTAAGTATTCCATCCAGAGTTACTATGTGAGATGGGAAGCAATACAAATGTGATTAAATAGAGATAGATAGATGATGGATAGATAATGATGCTAGATACATGATAGATAGATAGATAGATAGATAGATAGATGTTGTGTGACCAAGCATCTGATATTATAGCATGCTGCAATGTTTCTTAATCTTGTCAATTTGAAGATGTGTAGACTTCAACTCCCAGAACATATGGAATTGAAGTCCACACATCTTCAAATTGTCAAGGTTAAGAAACACTGGCATACTATATTATTGATACTTAATGGTAACAAAATGTCTGCCTAGTTACAACGGGATTACTTTAAACACAGTAGGCTATTATTAGAATGTGTTATTTTTAATTATATCATTCAGAATGTTGCACCTGAATCCGGAATCTGATCAGAGTTGATACATGATTAATGTTAATAGAGTTTTTGCCTTAGACCCCTCCCTCCCCAAAAGGAGAGTACACTAAAATTAAAGGACAGATATTAAAACAATATTAGCATTCATCATGTAATATTAAATAGGCTTTGATTCCCCACTGATTTTAGTTATAAAGTTGGTCTGGCTTTGGCAGTTTCTTTCATGGAACAGATTCTCTTTCTTGAAATTCTATACTTTCTGACTGGCATAATCCAATAGTGGCCCCAGGGTACTGCAACCATCATAAATATGAGTCAATTGCCAAGCGTCCAAATTTTGATCACATGACCACAGGGAATGCTGCAATGGTCATAAGTGTACAAAAGGGTCATAAGTCAGTTTTTAAAGTGCCATTGTGACTTTGAATGGTCACTAAATGAACTGTTGTAAGTGGAGGACTACCTGTAAATCAAAGGGTAAAGTTAAGGGTGAATGTCAAGTGTAGACATTTTGCATCTCTGCCCATACAAACAGCTATTAAGTCATAAGTCTTTTTTTCAGTGCCATTGTGTGTTCAAACGGTCAGTAACTGGACACGGGGCCTTAGTGGCTAAGACGCTGACCTTGTCAATCAGAAAGGTTGGTAATTCAGTGATTCGTATCCCTAGCACTGTGTAACAGAGTGAACTTCCTTTACTTGCCCCAGCTTCTGCCAACCTAGCAGTTCGAAAGTATGTAAAAATGCAAGTAGAAAAATAGGGACCATCTTGGTGGGAAGGTAAACAGTGCTCTGTGCACCTTTGGCATTAAGTCATACTGGCCACATGACCACAGAATCATCATGAGACAGCACTGGCTCTTTGGTTTAGAAACAGAGATAAACATTGCCCCCTAGAGTTGGGAAGGATATGTGTGAGGAAAACCTTTACCTTTAATTCAAGGACTACCTGTATTACATTTCCATCCCTCAGTATTCCCTTTGGCAGACTTTCTGATGAGCAAAGTCAACAGGGAAGCCAGATTCGCTTAACAACCCTGTAACTAACTTTTAAGTGCTGGGGTGATTTGCTTAACAACAGTGGAAAGAAAGGTCGTAAAAAGGGGTAAAACTCACGTAATAAATGTCTGGCTTAGTAACAGCACATTTGGACTCAATTGTAGCCATAAATCAAGGACTGCCGTACCTGTGCCTTTGCCCAGGATTAAGTACCAACGACAGATGGCAGCAAGTGCCAAAGCACTTTTTAGGAATTGAATATGAAGTGGGCATAGCCCTGTGCAGAATGCAAAGCCTGCAGGTATCTGTATCTCCTTTTTAATGATGTTTTATGAGTGAATGGAACATTGGTGTCCCTTTAACAATCTGACATTTTGCAAACCTGTGCCCTTCCCTTTTTTTAAAAAAAAATATTTGATTTTTGTTAAAATGGGTCACTTTAAGTCAATGAGATTCAATACATGGATTCCCTTTCACAAACAGCAAAATTCTCAGAGTTGAATGCTTTCCCATTGGAAAATTCATGCTGTGTAAAATTAACATTGACAGAAACATTTTTAATATATGTTTTAGGCTGCTCCACATTAAACACTTGAGGGATTTCTCTTTTTCCAGATTGCTGTCTTCAACCATGGCGGGAGGGGAGAAACATAGTCTTTGTATTATTAATTACCTGAGTTCAATTTCCCAGCATTTGCAGTAGCCATTACTGTATTTATCTTGTAATATGGTAATATCATACTTTGTTATTGTTTACTGAATATCCAAATTTGCTGGGGACATCATAAGAAAAGGATGATAGCAGATTGATTACTAGGTAACATCTGTTGTATATAGAGACTTGCCTAGCAGAGACTGAGAAATGCAACATCTAGATAAAAGATGTACAGGCAATCCCTTGATGTACAACCACAATTGATCCCCACATTTTTGTTGCTAAGCAAAACATTTGTTCACTGAATTTTGCCCTGTTTTATGACATTTCTTGTCACAGTTGTTAAGTGAATCACTGCAGCTGTTAAGTTAGTGACACAATTGTTAAGTGAATCTGCCTCCCCGTTGACTTTGCATGTCAGATTGTCTCAAAAGGGGATCATATATTCCTCATGACACTGCAACCAATTCACTGACTACAAATGTGAGTTGGTTGCCAAGTATCCGAGTTCTGATCACATGATCTTGGGACTGTTGCAATGGTCATAAGCATGAAAAACAGATATAAGTCTGTCTGGATGAAGCATTATATCTGGATCCTCTCCAATCGGGTTTCAGGCCCGGCTTCAGCACGGTAACAGCTTTGGTCACGTTGGTTAATGATCTCTGGAAGGCATGGGACAGGGGTTATTCCTCTGTCCTAGTCCTTTTAGATCTCTCGGCAGCTTTTAATACTGTCAACCACAGTATCTTATTGCAGCGGTTGGGGGGGTTGGGAGTGGGAGGCACCGTGTTATGGTGGTTCTCCTCCTTCCTCTCCGGCCACTCACAATTCGTGTTGACAGGGGGGCAGAGATCAGCCTCGAGGCACCTAATTTGTGGGGTACCTCAGGGATTGGTGCTCTCACCCCTGCTGTTCAACATTTATGTGAAGCCGCTGGGTGAGATCATCCGTGGCTTTGGGGTGAGTTTTCATCAGTATACTGATGACACTCAGCTGTACATCTGCACCCCAGGCCACCCCAATGAAGCCGTCAAAGTGATGGGCCGTTGCCTGGAGGCTGTGCAGAGCTGGATGGGTCAAAACAGGCTCCAGCTCAACCCTTCCAAGACTGAGTGGCTGTGGTTTCCGGCGCCCAGATACAGCCAGCTTATTCCATCGCTGGCCGTGGGGGATGAAATTTTGTCCCCACGGAAAGGGCTCACAACTTGGGTGTCCTCCTGGAGGTGTGTCTGTCATTGGAAGACCATATCGCAGCCGTCTCCAGGGGAGGCCTTTTATCAGGTCCGAAGGATCTTCCAGTTGCGACCCTTTCTGGATTTGGGTGCCCTTTGTACAGTCACTTCTGCCCTTGTGACCTCCTGTCTAGACTACGCCAATGCTCTCTACATGGGGCTCCCCTTGAAGAGCATCTGGAGGATGCAGTTGGTGCAAAGTGCGGCCAAGCGGGTGATTATGGGAACTCCTTGGAGCTCCCACATTACACCTCTCCTGCGCAAACTGCAGTGGTTCCCTGTGGCCTTTCGGATGCGATTCAAGGTGTTAGTACTCATCTTTAAAGTGCTCCATGGCTTGGGACCCGGGTACTTATGGGACCACCTGTTGCCACCGTCAACCTCCAGCAGGCCAGTAGGATCCCACAGGGTGGGCCTCTTCGGGGTTCCATTGTCAGGACGTTGTCGTCTGACAGCCCTGAGGGTACGAGCCTTCTCTGTGGCTGCCCCCTCCATGTGAATGAGCTGCCCACTGAGATTCGGACCATTGCTGACCTTCAGACCTTCCGGCGCGCATTAAAAACCCATTTATTCCAACAAGCCAGTCTGGCCTAATACTTAGTGCGGTTTAAATTTTAAAATTTTAATTAAAATAAATTAAATTTTGGATTTTTAATTGGTCAGTGCTTAATTTTTAATCGGATTTGGGCCATCAATTTAATCTCTTCTTAATTCTATTTTAATTTTTATATGTCTGGTTTTAGATTGGCTGTACATCTCCCCGAGTCCCTTGGGAGTGGGGCGGTATACAAATTAGGTTAAACAAACAAACAAACAAATAAATAAGTCACTTTTTTCAATGCCCTTGTAACTTTAAACAGTCATTAAATGAATTGTTGTAAGTCAGGGACTACCTGTAGATCAAAAGATGAAGTCATCTCAAGTGTAGACCAGGGATGGTTTGCAACTCTGACCATATAAACAGCTCAGTCTCAAAAATGCATTCTTTCCCCATAAACTTCCGTAAACTCTTCATATACTGCTTGCTGACTTACTCGCTGGTGTTATGTGACAGCAGATTCAAATGTAAATCTTAAATAGTTGGAATGGTCTGTTAGAATGGCCTTGAGAACAGGAGGATGAACTTTGATAGAAAAGATATTTGGGTCCAAAAACGGAGGGGACTTTCCCTAGTTTTCCAGAAAGTTAAAGGAGAAGAAGGATGAAATACCTTCAGACTTGCAAGGTTCTGTTAATATAACCTTAAAATAAAGGTAGAGCTGGCATTCATTGTTGTATTGTTGCCTGGGTTATCCCAACGTAGTTATATGAAAGAAGATAATAGGGACAGAATCTGGAAATTGAAATGAAGTGACCCAAATGTTTTGTGTGTGTGGTTTGAGGCTTTGAGGCTTCGTTTGGAGAAAAATGGAAAAGGTGAGGTAGTTTTGCAAGCACTGTTTTCAATCTTGTACGAAATGTTAGGGAAAAATGAAGGAGGGGGGGGGAGTTTCCCATGTGTTAAGTTGGGTGATAAGGAAGAAGAGACACATGGCTATAACTTCTTGATTTATTAACAGCAATTCATAAAACACAACAGAACACCAGCAGCTTTCTTTTGACAGCTGTCTCCTTTTATACTAGAGCTGTCAGACAGCTCAGCCAATCATAAAGCTGCATTTTCCCTCTCAACTGGCACTTCCTCACCCACATACATTCCTTAGTCTCTTCTTGGCAATTAGAATATTCAACACCATGCCTTTGCCCGAGCTATGGTACATTGAAGTTAACAGCATCTATGCTTTGCTCACCACTTACCTGGATGTGTATTTTAACTTTCTCCATGCTATTGATACTCCTGCTGCTCTATTTACCCCTGCTCAATTCACCTTTAACTCAATTCTTGATGTACCTTCTTCTCCAGTTGTAAAAATAAACCCCTCTTAATCTGAAATCTTCATTTACCCTGAATGCAGGATCATTTTTGCACATGCTATCAAGTTTTGTTCCTAAGTCCCCAAAGGTGGCTGGACCTACCTAGCTCAGAAGCTAAGAAGGGTCAGATCTGCTTGGATTACACAAACAGATCAACAATAAATGAACAAGCAATCCCACAAGAGAATAGTGGCAAGCCACTTCTATGCGGCTTCCAAGCAAATACCATTCATTCCTGTATTCATGAGAGCTGAGCTTAAATTGAGTGTAACTTTATTACCTTTGTCTCAAAATGGCAATGTGAACACTTTCCTAAAAAAAGAAAAAAAAATTCCAAAGGCTTAAAGTTCCCTATATATTCATCTGAATATATTTATCTCTAAAGTCACTTCTGTCACACTGTTAATCTTCAATATTGCTAATTAACAGGCAGGTTTGCAAATCCTTGACTGTTCCTGCCCCCTATGCCCCCCCACAAACCTCCAAATTGCAAACATTCAAATTGCACAAAAGGTCTTCGAACTATTTCTTTGAAATGTAGGATAATTTATTTGTAGAGGTGATATTATTACTGAAAGTTGTTTTATACAGAATGTGAAATAGTCTGTGGGTGAGAAGCAGAACGGAATATATGCGCAGAAGAGTTCAGGATTGAGACTTTTCACAGATTTAGGAAGAGGATAGGCTAGATTAGTCCATGCTGCAAGTTAAATCTACACATGGTTGTTAGGCTGTGTAATATTATCTAGACAAGCAACACAAAAATTGAGCTGCTGTGGAAGGAAAGATTTTACATGCCTGGGATCCCATGTAATTAAGGCACATAGTGTTGAGAATTTTGGCTTTTTTATTATTATTTTTTTAAATGTTAATAAGAGAGTACAAATAGGCATTGATAGAATAAGAAAGCAAAATTTACTATGGTTGAAACTCATGATGCTGAAAAGGCAGAAGAGTTAACCAGATCTAATTTCATCACACCTTACCTTGCTTTAAAGATACAGCTCAATTAACATTTTCAGAAAAAAAGTGCTCTCATTTTTTTGCAACTTCCCATCAAAATGATGGGGTGGGGGGGAGCCCTTATGGTTGTCTGTAAATCAAATGTTCACAACAATTCATGCTTTTTGCTTTTATTAAGACTTCAAGGTCCCAAATGCAATGGTAATTGATTCCTGAGTAGTGGTTAGCGTGCAGTGTATATGTGGGCGGGAGAGCGATTTAAATCGCTAGTCAGAGAGGTGACCTTCAGCAAATGATTACTTGCAGCCTAAACTATTTTGTAGAGATGTTGTGCGGATAAAGTGAGATAAGGGTCTTCTGAGTTCTTTGAAGAAACAGACAGAGAAATCTGAACAAATAAAAATTGAAAGCATACTCTATATGACCACAGCAACTGAAGTCCTCCAATAAGATTATGGCTGATCCTTGAATAAGTAGAGACAGAATTTTCCACAAACATATAAATGTTCTACAAACTGCAGTCCCACTGCAAAGTACAACTAAGAAAGTACCATTTGGAAAACAAAATGGTCTTCCTATGTCTGGTTCTTGTTACCACTGGATCTTGTTAATATTACTTCTAGGTTGGTAATATCTTGATGGAGGAAGAAACCATGTATCTTAACACCATATATCTTAACAATCACCTTGAATTTATAGGAGGAACTATTCTTTTCTAATTTAATAAACTGGAACATCTATTCAAACGTTGCTTGAAATTAATGATAGTTTGCAAAGTAAGATGGATGTACTCTTATACATATCATATTTAATTAATGATCACAATATAGTTTCCCTACAAAGAATTTCTGATGAATTATGTTATGAAAATGTATTTTTGGCTCTTGTAGAAAATAGCTTACAGCATGAAGCTGTGGCTGTATTAAAAAATGGCCTTTTGGGGAAAATACATTGTTTTGATGTAATTGAACCTATACATTAAGAAATAAAGATTTGACATTTGTTTTCCCATCTTTTCCCAGAAAATCAGATCCATGCTTTTTCTAATGAAAGTATGCTGAAAGCAAAAAAAAAAAAAAAAAAAAATTTATACCCCTTGTTGTGTGTTACATTTTAGTGCCTGAAGGGTATTCACAGAGAAAAGTGTGGGGCTCACTATTAGGAAGAATGTTGTGTTGTGCTTATTTGTAACACAACACAATACATTACTCATTTCAGAAAAGGTTACTTTGTTGGTCTTCTTTAGTCAAAGGTATCAGAAACTATACAACTGAATGCACATTAGGGCAGAGCCTAACAAAACAGACCAGAGAAAATATTTAGAAGGAATACTTAGGCAAAGAAGCCTATTCCGAGTGGCTTTTCAGAACCAGGAATAAAAGCAAATAAGCACATTCAGTTCTTATTGATGCAAATATTCATAACATCCAATTTCAAAGTGCAACACCTTTGGCCTAGGGCTGCAAATAGTCTCTGAAAACTTTGAGAGGCTTTAATATCTGCCCTTTTAAGGGATGAGAAAAGGGAAACTATTAAGTACTTGGAGATTACTAATGTCAATGTTCTCTTAATGTAAATGAATTTTGAATTTAATTCCAGGTGGTGTTGTTTTTTTGGTCTGATTCCAGGGCGTGTTTGTGCTGGCCTCACCCTCTTTGGGGACGACAACTCCTAATCTGTTCCAGTGCTAAGATTGATCCAAAGAAAATTGTGCATCTGCCTTATATTGTGGGTCGGGGCATAGGTGAAATTCAGCAGGTTCTAGCAAACTTAGTAGTAAATTTTCTAAGCAGTTCGGTTGTTAGAAGAAATCTCCTTTTGTTTTTGTTTTTGTTTTTTTCACTTTACAGGGTTAATCCTGTAAGGAAGACAGGAAAAAAAAAATCTGGTGTTGTTTCTAGCCTACAGAATTGCCTTATTGCCCTGTTTACAGAAACTGTCCATTCAGTCACATGACACACACCCCAGCCACACCCAACAAGTCACTCCCACAGAACCATTAGTAAAAAAAAATTGAATTCCACCACTGGTCAGGGGATGAGGGTATAATTTACAGAAAAGAACAGAACAATTAGAAAACTTTGCAAAACACATTCAGATCAGCACAAATTATATAAAACCAACATCCTCTAAAAATGGAAGGCATTTGAGATTACAATTTCTATGAATTCTAGCCACTAAGAATGTTCAGATGAAGTCAATTTTACTTAAGGTTGAATTCTGTCACTCGGTGGGGACATTTATAAGTCCTAAATTGACATAGGAAAGATGGATCAGAAGACTGTCATAACCTTTTGGATTCTTCTTAACTTGGAATAAATTCCATATATTTCGTGGTAGATCTACGAGCTAGGAAGAAACAGCCCCCCCTCCGCCACCACCAAAGCTAACTGCTAAGCAAACCAGTGGAGTTCACCTCTCACTACTCAAAGCTTTACATGGTGAAATGATCATTTTAACATTCAAATGGCTATCTGACTTCAAATTATATGCTGAATTAACAGGCAAGAGTCTGCATTTGGCAGTAATGGAAAATGGCACCCCTATTTGAAAATAGATTACTGCCACTGGCTGTGATCCACAAATTGAATTTTTCCTCTGGAAATTAAAAAGTAGGAACTAATTAATTCTGGAGTGCAAAACCTGTTCTGAACAGTCAGAGACACAGTTTATGGGCAGGTACTAGCCGATCCCTTGTCATTTTTTGGCCTCAAAGAAAAGGCCCATCTCTCCATGTCACAAGTCGTGGTACACCATTGACTAATGTATGCCACAGGATGAAACTTTCTTTTCTTTTAGAAGAAGACCAATTGTCCTCCTAGCTCTGGGAAAACAAACTAATATTTCAAATGTTAAAAGTGATACAGCAAGACTTTTTTTGTGAAAACTCCTTTTGCCATAGCAAAGGCTTCAGATTTCCCTCCAGTAGATTTCTAAAAATAGTCTTCTGCTATTCCTATCTCAGCTATGTGCTTGGTGCCCAAATCATCCTGAGAAATTATCTCGTTAAAAAAATCTCATTGCTATCTATGAGAACATTCTGAGCCTTGCTTCAAATATATATCTGGTTTGTAGATTTCAGCTTTTGATCACGCTGCTGCTCACCAGCAGAAACAGACTATTTCACTTCTCACAAGCTGCCTCTTATTAGACGTAATAAAACTGGAGATAACTTTCTTTTATAAGCTCCTGCCATTGAGGGAATGCTAAAATTATTTGCATATGAAGCCTCAGGTCTTTTCAGCTTACTTTTAAAGATTTCTGCACCAACTAGGGACTTTCAAGATGGGATTTCAAAATAGGATGAAGAACAATATAAGTAAACAGAATGTACTCAAGACTCCTTGAAGGACGTCTTCCTTCTATATTTTTTCCCTTGAAGTTTTCATGAGGTAGATTCATGAGGTCGTCCACTCTATAGCTCTGCACTGCCCCCTACTGCCCCAAAGGACTACCCAATCCTATTTAAAAACTTGCGAGTAGGCCAAAAGTGAAAAATATAAATGAAAATTAGACAGACCAATCCTACAAGATTTCAGAGAGTTCCTTCTTGAAATCAGTAGAAATGGACCCACTGGGGATGACAAATGAAAGACAATCCGTTTCACAGCTGTCACCTTTTCTACAAGTTCATGCCTCACATTTCAAACAGACATCCAAAGGGCATGAGGAGGTCAATTTTAGTTTCCTAAAAGCCTAGATCAGGGTACTCAGAGACGTAGGAAATGACTCAATTCATTTTCCTAGAGCAAAAGAATTACATTTCAAGTTTTAAGCTAATGTAGCTCTGAAGGCAAAGTTATAATGTATAGCACATAAGTGAGTTTAGCTCTTAAGAGTATCCCTTTTAAATAGCAGTTAATTCTTTTCATGATATATCATTTTAAATCCTTGCTCTCCAACCCACTGGATTATTGGGGCTGTCACAGAATTGAAAAATTAACACCACTTGCTGGTAAGGTAGAGCCAGGCATATTTCCTCCTGCACTATTCAGTTACACCCACAGCTAAAAGCGGTATTTGCACATCTTTGTTATTCTCATACCTGCTAATGCTGCCATACCCTTCTATTTAATCTAGCCCCCTGGTGTGAGACATGCTGATATTTCTTAAAGCATAACTCTGGCTCTCACTCTTGATTTCTGATATGCCTCCTCCTCTGTCAAATAACTTACCATTTACCCATTGCAAAGTCAGCCAGACAATTGTTCTGAGTTGCTTCTGTCTTGAACAAAAAATGGAACTCGTACTCCATCCAAATGATGGTGCTTAGGGACCAGATCTTATAGGCCTATCACAGATAGATTCATTCGGATTCCAGGAGATCCTTCCATCTTCACAACAAAGGCTCTAGGAATCCTTCACCAAAATTAGTGCAACAGATTAATGGATTTGTTCTGATCCAGTTCCCCAAACAAGACTGTCATGCCCCCATCAGAGTCGGAATCTGCGGAGGAGAATGAGTTGGAATGGGAGCCAACAGAGATAGAGAGGGCCACTCCATTGGCCTTGGGGGAAACTGGGGAAGGGCAGAGTCAGTCTGGGCAAAGCTTGCCTGAAGTAATAGACCTGCAGACAGGAAAGCTCAGGAGATGAGCAAGGACTGAACAGGCTATGAGAGAGGAGAGTGTCCCGCCCCCTCTTCACAAGGCACACCCGAAAACTGAGATATAAGGAGGTGTTGGTGATAGGGGCTTTTGTTGGGAACAAGCATTGAGTTTGTGGAGCTTCATGTACAAATTGCCAAAGCCTGGAATTTTGCTGTGCTTTGTTTTGTGTGTGGGGGTGGAGGGGGGTAGGTTTGCCTGGTTCATGGAAACTCTGGGCCTGATTCCTGTGGGGCTAACCTGGCTGGTTGGACTGCTGGTCCTGGTTGTTATGTCACTATTCTTGCTCACTGGAATATTTTCAGACAGAGGCTTCTGAAGGTGCCTATGGGAGCTTTGCTCCAGGACTGTTAATGACTGGGGGAATGGTTTTGGAACACAATCGGACAATAAAGAGAAGCTGGACCAATGCTCTGGCTCAGTTGCTTTTGTACCACACCTGGGTCATCACAACGACAATGGTGGAATGAACTCAAATATTTTTTTTAATTAGGAGTGTCAGCAGCCCTGGCAAAAAGTTTCTCTGTCGATGCAGGCTAACCAGGCCAGCCACCTAGAAGATGAATAGTTGCCTGCCACATCTATTCATCTCCATTTCCTGCCTTTTATCCCCAGAGGTAGGGTGGGGCTTCATTAGCAATGGTGGCTTTTCCTTCCCAAGGATCACACATTTCCACTGCTCTCCTCTTCTCTGTCTTCTGACCATTCGTGCATTAGGCACTGGACCCAGCTGTTCCTCTTCTTCCTCCTTGGTCATCTCCAGACCTGGGGGCTGTTGACTCTTCATCTGAGAGATGATGGATGGTCCAGACTCTGTCTCCTTCTCTCTCTGCCAGTTCCATTCCCTCTTCCCCCTTGGAGCTCTAAGGTTGCCTTGCTACTGACCCTGACTCCCGAGCCTCCTCCTCCTCCTCTTATTCGGCTGCTAAAGCGGCTGGCAGCTGACAGGCCACAAGAGGATTTCTATATTATCTATATCAGGAAGTCAGCAAACATGGATTTAAGGCTTGGCCAAGAAATTTTGGCAGCTGAAGTCCATAAGTCTTAAAGTTGCCAAGTTTGGAAACCTCTTATCTATATGAACCATGCTGCTTGCAAATGAGAACTGAAATACCAGTTCATACAGGGGTAGTGATGGAGCTGGGCATAAGAGCTGGGCTTAAAAAGTACATAATTAGGTGCTGATACTGGTTATTCTTGTAAAAGCATAGTGTAGCCTGTTATGGCTAGTACTTAAATGGAAAGCTGCCAGGAAATGGAGGAGTTTAAACACAAAAGGTGCAAAACACAGTCAATTATAGCAATGGTAAACTATTTGTATCCTAGCCAAGAAAATAACTTGTCCGTACCCTGTTAGTTATGAGATGAGTTTGACTTAAAGGAAGACTTATCTAGATTTTATTTTACCTCTTCTGGGGGTAGGATACAAGAATGTGTTTGATGTATGACATATTTGTGTCAACATATCTCAGGTTTTTAAGATAGGAATCAGAGCAAGAGACTGCTAGGAGGTGAATTATTCCCATAGTTTTTAAAACAACACTCAGATTCTGCTCGAATGACCAGAAATGTAACTATTTAACTTGGGTAGGGTGACCCATACTTGAGAAAAGGCAGACCATTCATGGCCTAGAGCTTGGTGGATCAAAACAGACATTGGCAGCCATATCCACCATTCACGGATTCAAAACAGTACTTCATTTCAATGAGCAAAGCATTTCTTGAATCTGCTTATAAGAAACCTAGCTTTCCCTCACCAAGCCTCATAGTGACAAAAAGCAAAGTAAATAACTTACATTGCTTGGCTTCATTTTCTTCAAATGCCTCTTCTAATACTTCAAATAGCCAGCTTCTCTGCATAGAAAAAACTTTTCCCATATAAGCAGTAATGGGATTTTGGAGTCCTAGTGGACAATCACTTAAATATGAGCCAGTAGTGTATGGCAAAATCCCAAAAAACCTAAAGCAATCCTTGGTTACATAAACAGAAGGATAGAATCAAGATCACAAGAAATATCAGTACTATTGTATAAAATCTTACTAAGACCACACCTGGAATACTGCATCAAATTTTGATCACCACATTATAAAAAAAGATATTGAGACTTTGGAAAGAGTGCAGAGAAGAGCAACTATGATGATTAATGGCTTGAAGACTATATATATATATATATATATGAAGAATGGTTGCAGGAATTGGGTATGGCTAATCTATAGAGAAAAAAAGAACTGGGGCAACATGATATAATGTTCCAATATTTGAGGGGCTGCCACAAAAAAGAGGGTTCAACCTATTTTCCAAAACATCAGAAGGCAAGACTAGAAACAATGGATGGAAACTAATCAAGGAGAGAAGGAAACTAGAACTAAGAAAAAAAATACTTCCTAACAGTGAGAACAATTAACCAATAGAATGGCTTGGCTTCAGAAGTTGTGAATGTTTCATTACTTGGAGGTTTTTAAGAAGAGACTGGACAGCCACTTATCTGAAATGTATCTGCTGATTGACTGGGGTTGGACTAGAAGATCTCAAAGGCCTCTTCCAACTCTATTACTCCATATTTTTTTAATACCTGGCTTCTTATATGTATGGTGAAAATATAGTACCTGACCCACCTATTGTATATAGATCTTGATGAGGCCATTTGCATTGTCTTGAAGCCTCAACAGGAAAAAATAACAGAGCTTTTTCTGGAACAAGCTTATTACAATATCCTCTGATCCTGGTGAACCAAACAAAGGTTGTTCTTTGTTAGCTCTTGTGTAGGGCCACCTGAGAAGTGTTGTATACTGCGCATGCACGGCCAGAGTCCTCACACTGGTCCGCCATCTTGAACGGACGACCCGACAGCAAATTGGCTGTCAGGACGTCGACACCCATTGGCTGGCCCACCAGCCAATGGGAAGCGCAGGATTTTGAAGCCGCAGCAAATATAAAAAGCCGCGGCTTCC
>JAEANM010000610.1:0-34075 GCA_017656035.1 Myanophis thanlyinensis
AATTATTAATTTAAATTAAATTATTATTTAATAATAATATTATATATTATTAAATACCAATCTGCTCATGACAAGGGACTGGTAATAACATCTTCCACCTCCAGTTCATATCACCTCTGTCAGCATCTAATATCCTTCTCCCTCTCTCTCTTCCCCACTTCACAAATTGTAAATTGGACCATTGATCAAGTCCATGTTTCCTATGCTGGCCATGAACTCCTAGGCTGACTTCGATTCAGCCTAGAGAAGTTAAGTAGAAACTCTACCACCACCACCAAATGTAAGTCTGAAAACATTCACTTCCAGATCAGCTGACTGTCAAGCAAGTTGGGGAAGTAGCAAGGGAACCAGCTAGGGAGATAGGTACACTAGCAGCAACTCTATCTCTTCTCTAAGACCCTCTCTGCTGTCATTTAGAGACCATTCTGATTTTTGCAACTTGAATCTGATAGATGTAAGGAAGATATACTAGATGAATATCTTATACCAATTTAGCGGATCTCCTTTTGTGTTCTTTAATCATTTTTCCTAAAGATCAGCTTTTCTTATCCCTTTCATGACTCACTGGGAATTTTCAACGGGAAGAAAGAAATTCTGAATGGTTAACATCATTTCTATTTGTGATTAGGTTTGTTTTCACAAGCTCTAATTCAACCTTTAAATTACTATGCTTCAGAACAATAGATAAATAGTAATGCATGCTTTGAGAAGCATTCTTCTCCAGCTTGTATAATGTATATAGTTTTATCACAATGCTTCAGAAATGTTCTGTTAAAGATTATAATAAATTGATTCCTCCCTGCTTAAAGGGGCACTCTATATAAAGTAGTATGTCCTGCAGGGTTACTGGTATCGAAAATGAAACTGAGGGACTCTTATTTGAATGCATAAGAAACATTATAATTAGTCAATACTAGGACTTTAAAAAAATAAAGCCCCATACAGCAATATGCCTTAAAACAAAATGTAGGAATGATTCAGCTGCTGTTCCTTCCATCTTTTGACAGACTTTTCTTGTCTGTCATAGTGGTGAGCAGGACTTTTTTTCTGTCTTGCACTACTGTTGCAAAGCAATTATCAACCGTTGATTCATCCCTTATCATGTTTCCCTAATAACACTTCTGGCTGAAGTAAAGTAGAACTCGGGGTGAAATGAAAAAGATGGTATCTACCCCAGAAAGAAAGAACGCTTAGAGACCAGCTGTATTTTAAATTGGGTTTTCCTAGTCTATAGACTTTGCCCTACTATAAAAATTTTATTAAGCATTTTCATTTCATCGACATTTCTATTGATTGTTTTATGGGATGAATTTATTTTCACAGTGCAGGACTGCATTTTTTTTTAAATTAAAAGCTTATTGAATTGTAAAAGACAATGTACTAAAAGATTTTTCTTTGAAATCATTTTGCTTTTCCTCATTGACTTACCTGTGAACACATTCCATTGAAGTCACTGAAGCTTAAATTCTATTCAGATATAAATAACTGCTGAATACAATGCAGTTATAAAGTGTAATTGCAATGATGTAGATCTCATTGAGCTCAATTTTTTGTAACATGCTGGCTGGGGAATTCTTGAAGTCTACACTTCTTAAAGTTAATTTGAAAAAAAAACACCTTATTGAAATCCAAGGTTATGCCATAATATATAAGATGAAGGACATCTGAGACTTTTAAGTGATGTATATCAAAAGTATCAGAAGCTGGTTGGAGAAAAGTAGCAATAGGAAGTTAACTATTGAGTATGGGTAAGGAACCTGGCAAAGTTGTAGTTCATGAACTGACTACATCTTGCAGAATCCCTCACCATTGGCCACACCGATTACAACTTCTCAATGTTAGCAACATTTGGGAGGGCATGATGCAAGCCAGAAACATTTGTGAATTGGAAGATTTAGCATCCTGTCCCTCATTTATTAGAATGTTTAAACCTGGGTCTACTAAAGGGCTTTATTCATTATAAAGTGTCATTTCAGGTCCAATGCAGGTTATTTCCCTGCTCAGCAGTTAAACATATTGAGTTGTCAGCTGGAAAGCTGACAGACCAGGTTCGAAAACCCAAGCACCACACACCAGAGTGAGCTTCCATTCCTTGCTCCAGCTCCTGCCCACCTAGCAGTTTGAAAACATAGAAATGTGAGTAGATTAATAGGTGGAATGTGACAGTATTCAGTGCACCTTTGACATATACAGTTGTCATGCTGCCCACAGGACCATAGAAAATGTCTTCAGACAATGCTGGTTCCTCAACCAAAAAAATTGAGATGAGCGCTGTGCCCAAGAACTGGACATGACTGAAAGAAAAACTGTTAGCTTTACTTTTGCAAACAAACAAAATCATTCAATTATATGGTAGCCACAAGTATTGTTACTCGAAGACAGAAAGAATACACCAGATTAGCTTAGCTGAGCATCCTGCAATATCTATCACATAACAAGTGCATAGTTTAGTCCAGGGGTTTCAAACTCAAGACCCGGAGCCCAGATCTGGTCCACTGGGTACTTAGATCTGGCCCACAGTGCTGCCTGGAAACAGAGAAGGACCAGTCTACAGTGCTTCTGTCAATGAAAACAGGCTCCTAAACTCTGTTCTTGGCTGCCATGGCCTCCTGCAGCCCTCTACGAGTGAAAACGGAGCTTGGGAGGGCTGCATGCACTCTTCTGAACAATTCTTCAGGGTTTAACAAGCCTCTTTTATAGATCCATTAGACAATATTTTCAGAGTCATTCCAGGTTTGCCATTTGTATTTCCCTTTTAATTTTTAAAACTTCAGCCAGAATATCCAATAAAGTGTCCTTTTCCAAATCATTCTCTTGGACTGTCATTTGTAATTCAACTTTAGAAACTTTTTTTTCTCTTGTCAAACAAAATTTTCTTGTCATCTGTCATTTCCTCATTAACATCTTTTGGATGTAATCTATCCATAGAATCAGACATCATTACTGACACTGTCGATAATGGTAGTTATCAATTTCTGGTTCCGTTCTCAAAAGATGTCCTTTAATATTTCCAAAGTAATGACATTATATGTCATTTTTTTAAGCTCTTTAAACAATTATACAGTAACTGACACTAAAAAGCAGCTTCTATTATTTTCCCTTCTACTTAGTTTCTGTAATTCCATCTAGTGGCCAGTTTCTAAAATCATAAATACGCTTATCTTTGTTATGAGCCAAGATAGCCCAAATAATTCTAATAATCTCACAACAAGCTATTAATTTTTTTAATATTAATTCCAAAATCTCATAGTAAAAGACAATAATCCAAATTTAACTGGACTCTCAATCCATTTGTAACGTTATTAGATCAAAATCTTATTTGGCTTTTATTGTTTTTAATGTTCTTTAAGTTTTTAAACTTGCAATTAATCTTAACTTTTGTTCAGAGTTGAAACTACCAAAACTCACTAGTTAGCTTTTCAAACTTACCATCCCAAATAATACCCAATACTTTTAAGATGGTAAATAGGCAATCTCCCAAAGTGTTTAGAAAATGAGACTATTTAGATTTGCAGGGGATGAGAGACAGACATTTCTGAAATAAAGTATTTTGAAATTATTAGAGATGTGGGACTCCGGCACAGAATTCAATGAAGAATCCTTTGAGCAAAGGCAAGGATATGAGTATTGATAGAAAGGCTGGTGCTAAACAAAAGAGAGGGCACTAAAACAACATAATTGGCATATACATCTATAGAATTTCCAAGTTTTTGGTCCTCAGATTTCATGTTTTGTTCATGGTAGCAGCTGGGAAACCTGTGATTTGCGTTTTTAAGGGGGGTGGAATTTCCTGGGGAGAAGAGAGAAAGAAATGCATTATTATAATTGCTATTTTTCCAAGGGCAGCTGCTGTCATGAATACCAGTATAGTAGAGACATCTTCTGGTTAAAATGGGGAAAACCTCCTTCAAAGTAATTCATGATAATTCTACTAAGAATTTTTGCGTGAGATCATTTTTGTATGGTAACAAATAATACTGGAAGAAGATTCTATTATTTTCAAAAAGCACAACATGAAAATGGCAATACTGGTTCTAATATATTGGTTTTCTATGTGTAATTCAGCCGTTTTCATATATTTTTGTATTCCAGACTTAAATTACATGGCACATTTGATAACAAGAGCTTCCTTGCATGCAACAAGGTTTCTCCCACAATTATTCTAGATCTAGAGCATCTTTTCCATGGCTGATAACCAATGGTTTCAGAAACTAATTATTCATGATTTTTTAAACCACTGCAAATATACAGATATTCAGTCCTACCTTTGAATGAATCATATTGTCTTCATTCTTCTGTATACTGTATGTGCATAGAACTGAGGCTTTTTACAGTGGAACGAGGCTTTGAAATCATCCTTAGTATTGCCAGGCAATTAAGGAATCAGCCAAAGATAAATCTGAAACATACTGATAGTTTAAAGCCATTGTATATTCAATATGTTGTTGAACAAGAAAACCTGCTGACAGAGAATGATAGCTATTGCTATGGAGAAGTTCCACTTTTGTGTCCATGTTATATTATTATGCTTTTGTCAAACTACACAATAGTTAGAAATTTTAAAAAAAGAGAACTTTGGTTTATGATGCCTTAAACTACACTGGAAATGTAAAACTGAAACACACAAAGTCTCTGATTCAAGTGGTATAAATAAGGCCCAATTAATAATACTTGAAAGCCAGTGGTTTTAGTGGGTAGAATGCAGTAAATTTTTAATTGTTAACATATCTTTAAAAATATGTGTTTGTGCAGATGTTTCACCATACAACAATTTTCTATAGAATGTGGCTAATTTGCACCATACTCAATAAATTTCCATAAAATCGTGGGGGGGAGTGTGCGTGTGCGCATGTGCATGTTTCATTCTATTAATTCACAATGTCTTCTCAGATCTACAAACGTTTCAGTACTTACTGAACTGTGATGAAGGTTAGGTGACCTTGAAGTTTTTATCTGATAATCTGTTTTAAAGGGCTCTATAAAGTTGATATTGATACATTCATTGATTAGAAGTATATTCCCATTTTGTAGAGATCAAAGCAGGATACATAGTTGGTCTTCCCCTTAATTGGGCTGAGAGAACTGGCAGCTCCTTAGAAATTACAGCATTAATGTGGATGGGATAAGCTCAGCTCAAGTAAATAAATAATAGTCTAATTTAGCACAATTTTATCAAAAATTAAAGTAAAAAAATGCAAAAGATCCCAACCTGTTAATATTCCATTTTTGTTATTAAGCAACACATAATGTTGCGATCTATACTGCATTTATCTCAGCCTATTTTCGTATTTTACCTTGAGACAACTTGTTCATAAATCTTATCTTCTTACTTTTAAACGTCTGCTGATGTAGTTTTTAATGAAGTTATTAAAAACATAATGTCATAAAATCATATGCATTAATTGCTAAATTGTAAGTACCATTAAGTACTATACTAACATTAAGTCCATGGGGAATATTCAGCACTACAATTGTGGACAGCTCAATCAAATATCTGTGTGTTTTTCTTTTCAGCATTAATACTGAACTTTGCATCTTACAGATTTGTCATTACTTTTCATATCTTTAAATATACCTCTGAGATTATATTAGAATGATGCAGAATTCAGAGTGGACAATAACCAGCCTTCATTAAAGTGATGTTCTTTGACATCTTATACTTTACTTCTGGCTTTTGTAACCATGTACACAACACAAGTTTCCAAGTTTCCCCCAAAACTGACTCTCTACTTGCTTTTGAAAGCTGAATTTTAGTATGTTTGTAATTAAAGATGTGTCCAGCATGTTTTTAACAGGAACAAATTCCATTTGCTTCTTTTGTTACATCAAACATTTACTGGGCACTTAATTTAGGATAACAATAGGGGAGGGAAGCTTATCTGGCTATGAACTGGGAGTTATGGTCTAATGTACTATTGTTGGAAAGCAGCTGATTGGAAAAATGCTGAACTGTATAATCTAATTAAGTTTCTGAAATAATGTGAGTTGTGTTAATGGATCTTATTCCCAAATATGTAGACCTTTGGAATTATTTAGGATAGTATTGCCATATAAGTTAGGTTTTCAGTGGAACTATTATTGTGGACTAGCACTTCAGATGAATTAGTTAGGAGAGCAATAGATTAGCATATCTAATTGCAGTGAGTCAAAAACAGTGGCCCGTAATTCTGTTATTGTGCTATATCTTTGGTTGAAATGTAAGCATTTCTTTGTTATTTGTTAATCACAGTTTTCTTATTTATCTTTCTTTTTAACAGATTTTGGCCATTGTATCCATATTATTCATTGTACTATCCACCATTGCTTTGTCACTCAACACTCTACCTGAGCTTCAAGTAATTGATGAATTTGGACAACTAAACGACAATCCTCAGCTAGCACATGTTGAAGCAGTGTGTATAGCATGGTTCACTATGGAGTACCTTTTGCGATTTCTGTCATCTCCAAACAAGTGGAAGTTCTTCAAAGGTCCATTAAACGTGATTGATTTGCTAGCCATTTTGCCCTATTACGTCACCATTTTCCTCACCGAGTCCAACAAAAGTGTACTGCAGTTTCAAAATGTTCGCCGTGTCGTTCAGATATTCCGTATCATGAGGATACTGCGGATCCTTAAACTTGCGAGACATTCAACTGGACTTCAGTCTTTAGGATTTACCTTACGGAGGAGTTATAATGAATTGGGTTTATTGATACTATTTTTAGCTATGGGAATTATGATATTTTCCAGTCTTGTGTTTTTTGCTGAAAAAGATGAAGACGCTACAAAGTTTACAAGTATTCCTGCATCGTTCTGGTGGGCTACCATCACTATGACCACAGTAGGTTATGGTGATATTTATCCCAAAACTTTGCTAGGTAAAATAGTTGGTGGGTTGTGTTGCATTGCTGGAGTGCTGGTGATAGCCCTACCCATTCCCATCATAGTAAACAATTTCTCAGAGTTCTACAAGGAGCAAAAGCGGCAGGAAAAAGCCATTAAAAGAAGGGAGGCGCTTGAACGAGCAAAGAGAAATGGAAGCATTGTCTCAATGAATTTAAAAGATGCCTTTGCTCGCAGTATGGAACTAATCGACGTAGCTGTTGATACTGACAAAACTGAGGAAGCAGCCAATTCAAAGGAAACTCCCGATGACAACCACTTGTCTCCAAGCCACTGGAAATGGGCCAGAAGGACAATGTCTGAGACAAGTTCTAATAAATCCTTGGAAAACAAATACCAGGAAGTGAGCCAGCAAGATTCACATGAACAGCTAAACAATACAGCAGCAACCTCCAGTCCTCAACACTTGAGTGCTCAGAAGCTTGAAATATTATATAATGAAATTACTAAAACTCAATCTCAACCTAATCTGAATTCCACCTACCAAGGCCCTTCAGTGAAACCTCCCCTCTATGAGGAAGAGATAGAAATGGAAGAGGTTACTGGACAAGGAGACGCATCTATTACAGGACCCAAAGAAGTCATCCCTGATATGAGAAGCACTTCCAGCATTGACAGCTTTGCCAGCTGTGCAACTGATTTCACAGAGACAGAACGGTCACCTCTTCCTCCTTATTCCAGTTCTCATTTGCAACTAAGATTCCCCATTGAGTTTGCCCACTTAGAAGACCAAACAGCTAAAGATTCCCAGCTTTTGCCATTTATGAAAGATAAAATGTTTGCTCCCAGGGATACCTGCTTCGATTACTCCTCAGCCAATACAATGATGAGCTCTGAGAGCTGTCCTCACCCTCTCCTTCATGGTCACTTTCATTTTGACAATGCGATGGACAGTCCCAAAAGTTCTTTCCGAGGAAGCAACCCTTTAAAATCAAGGTCCCTTAAAGTTAATTTTAAGGAAAACAGAGGTGGTGCTCCACAAACCCCACCAAGCACCACAAGGCCATTGCCAGTGTTGGCAACAGGAGACTTCCTACAATATACCCCTCAGCATATTAGCACTATCCTCTTAGAAGAGAATTCACCACAGGGAGAAAGGCCCCTGCTGGGTGCAGATTCTTCTGGAGCTTCTAAGCAACCATGCCCTTTGTTCCCCAAGCAGAAACGTTTTTCTTTCCCTTCCAAAGAGAGAAGCTTCACTGAAATAGACACTGGTGAAGAAGATGACTTCTTGGAAATCCCTGGCATAAGGCACAACAGGCAGTTGGATATCAAGGCAAACTGCTTTGGGGATAAACTTAAGGATGGGAACTATGTAACAGAAGACTGTGAAGTCACTTCTTCTTCACCCAAACATTTGGGTCATAACTGCACTCAAGACATTTATCATGTTGGAAGGGAAATAACAGGGGACAATAATCAAGAAGGTCACAAAATGGAAAACCATTTGTTTTCCCCAGAAATCCATACAAATCCTAGTGATCCTGGTTACTGTCCCACCAGAGAAACCAGCATGTGACTAATTAGGACAGCAATAATGACAAAACTTATTTCTTAAAACTGGAATTAGCAATGCCTATGAATTAAAAAAGGGAAACCTCGAAAGTAAATAAAATATTTTTGCATGGCATGAAGAGTTGCTTAGTTTAAGTACAATTTAATTTAAAAGCAAACTTTTTTTCTAACAAAAGATAAATCAGGAAAAATGCAACAAGAACTGAGTAAAATAAAATGCTCTTTTCAGAGATGATCTTCTGCAATGCTTAACACTGTTAATACTTTCATTTATGGTTGTAGATAATTTTGATTAACTTTTATCTTTCCTTTTGAATTTCAGAATTTGCACATGAAAGGATGAAATGTTGATTCATATGTTAATAATAGTGTGAAATAAGCTACTTTGAGTCTGCAAAATGCACATTTTGTAAATAATTTGGATTTGCTGGAACATCTCCAGTTATCAAGGATTTGTTTAAAAAAAACAGGTTTCTTGGGACAGATACTTCCTTCAAGCCCACTGCCTGGAGGATTTGTATAGACTTACGTTACAGAATTGCAGCTTATTCTTAGAGCATCTTACTTATTTTGTTTTTTCTTTGAATCCCCATCCAATGTACACTGTTTGTTTAAGAAAATTGCAGTGTTTTCTCATTTCTTTGTGAAGTGAACCATAGCTTCAGTTATTTTTATTTGCATAGATGTCATGGATGCACTTGCAGCTTCTTGGGAATAAAATTCTTAAGACTGGGCAAGATTTAATGACCAGGAATTGAACTTTTGTTATACCTGCCAAATTGAAAGCAAACAAAAAACAATTACAAGAAATGCAATTATTTTTATGGTAATATAATGTGCCAAATGACATGAAAACAGCTTATATTATCCTAAGACTTTAACGATGTTGTAATGTTGCACTGTTGCTAAAATCTTACTATTTGTAGACTTCTTGTTATTGTATATCTGCTGTTTTTTTTAAACAGTAGTGTGTCATTTGCACATCATTTTTCACCCCAATTTAGTTACTATTTGGTTTCAGAATGCTGTACCAATATCATTCCATAAATCAACCGAAATAATTGTCATGTATGAGAAATCAGAAAATATATCTTTCAGAGAAGATTATTGAGGTTCACATACTGTGCAAAGAAGTAATGCAGATTATATATGTTTAGCTTAGAGTATGCTGTGGACACAATGGTCCATAAACTGTGGTACAGGGCTTCAAAATGTGTAAAACCTGTAAGTGTGCAAATGTCTGAATGCCTCAATTTTGCACAAGGAACGCTAAATGCAGATAGGTTCACTCATAATTATCACCATTTCCATGTAATTATAGCAATTAACATGCAGAAAATGGAATATTTTGAAACCTCCATTGTTCATCTTCATGATACAGTATCTCTCCCATCACAAGCACTCTAATCAATCTTTTTCTGCCCCCCAGATTTCTATAACTAATTCTGCTAATAAAGATTTAATACATTAGTTATTTTAGAATCACAAAATTCAGTAGGTTTAAACAGCATTTTAACTGTGTTACTTTTTTACAAAACACACAACTTTACATATTTCTCAGTTACACTTATTCTGTAGAGAGCAATCGGAATGTTAATAGCTTGTAGGAATTCAGAGGGGCGGGGAATAGAAGTACACTCAGCTAGCAAAACTCACTTAGGTCAGTCATTTTCTCTAACAGTCCAACTTACAGCTATGCAGTGTTCTCTTATGGGGTGAAGTAAAGACAGGTCCCTGTATAACTCTAGCAGAAACAAAAGGATAAAAATCTAACAAATAATATAATAAACCACATGAGACAATATCTTCTATGGTTCAATAGATCTCTTTAGAATTATGGTTTAGCTTTATCAATTTTCCCTAATGACAATAGGCAATGACACATTTTCAAACAAAACATAGGATTGCACGCCTCCACCAATGTTATTTTTTGAGTGTGACCAATCCAAAGCCTTTTTTATGTTTAAAAAATGCATGATACTGAAGACCCACACTTTGGCACTTTGCAAAGTGCCAACCCATGTACATTTTTCCCAGTTAAAACAAGATTTTTAAAGCACATTAAGCACTGAGGAAAACCATCTATTCCTGATTTTTTGTATAGATACACAAAGCTCAAAATTTCCCCTAAACCTTTTTTTAAAAAAACAATTTTTATTTTGTTATTTACACCAAAACCGCCTTCAGTGGAGAAAATTTACTGTACAGCTCATGAATTTTACTTCTAAATACAGTTCCACAATTGCAAGCTTATATTTCACTTTTTGGACCAAATATTAAGCATAGGAAAATATCTGTTTAAAAAATGTTTTTTTAAGTTTCTCTTAAGACTTCCTTTTTCTATTAAATTATGTATCTTCAGATCCATATTTTATTAATTTAAATAATGGGGCTAAATGTTGTTTCTTAAGCAGCCAATGTCTGGTCATTAAGTCTCAAAGTATCTTCATGAAAATCAAATTACTTTTATTTTTGCATAAGATTTTACTTAATTGCATGGCAATCCACTTGATCTGCTTCAATTACTTATATTTTGTTCCCTAAAGCTCTTTTATTTGTTTATTTTCTCTCACAGTTAGATATTCCCATTAATGGAAAGCAAATGCTAGCTGATAGTTTTTTAGAGATGTTGTTTTATTATTCCAGTTTATTTGTTTATTTATGTCCCGCATACAGTTTCTTCCTCTATTCAGACAATTGTGTAACCAACAAAAATAAAGGCTAAATGAAATGTTAGCCTTAGATTAAAAGCAGCAGCTTGTTCAGTAATTTCACTGAAATCATGATTTCCCTCATGTCTACTCAAAGAAAACACTTGGGAACTACCATAACTTCTGAGTTAAAGATCTAAAGTCCAAAAATGAAATGTTGTGCTTCTCAGGTTGAATGATGAATATCTTTCTGTCTTTATAGTCCTGATGTTGTATCACATGACATGGAAATTTTAATTTGCTATCTTATACATAAAAAAAGAAACATGTATTTCTTTAGATGCATTGAAATATTGTAATCTGTTTCCCATACCATGTCTGTTCAACTATTGTTTCAAAGCCTTCTGCTACTGAAAATATAGTTTTTTTAAATCTTATCTCAAATACGTTTGCAAAGTAATTCAATTGCTGCTACTGAAAGCTGATCATCTGCTTAGGAAAAAAATGGAAGATTTATGAACTGCTCTTATAATAGTGGTAAAATAAAAGATGCTTCTTTCATTTTGTAGAAATACTGCTACTAAATGCCATGTGCTCTTATTCTAAAGCAAGTGTTAGAACTAGCACCTCATTAAAGCAGTGATTGATTCTAAGGGAGAAATACAGGATCTATGACTTTCCTGTCTGCTGAATTTAAATTCTCAGCTATTTATTCTTGGCCATAATGGCTAGAATTGCTGAATTGTCCAGCTTCCCCACTGCAGCAAAAAAATGAAAGAAAAAAAGCCATTTGACCTGATGATTTAGAATGGCATCCAAGCCACTAGGAAAATATACTTACATTTTCCTGTAAGTAAGGAAACATCGTTACATTGTTTTATTTTCACAATCACAAGCTTATGAAATACATTAATGATTAGCCCAAAGTCATTAAATGCCTGAAATCCTATGGAGTGATTTGAACCCAAATTTGTCCCACTCTACACTCTAAACTACCGTAGCTACCTAGCTACCTAACTAGCAAATGCTAAAATTTTCCTTCCCTTTTGACTAAAATAAAAAAACTCTCAACATATCCACACACAAAACTTTTGATTGATTTAGATAGTTGTATTACATAATCAGTCAGTCAATTCATCAATCAATCAATCAATCAATCAATCAATCACATGTGTAGCAAGAAAGGTTCATTTTTCATGATTGTTTCAAAAACAAGCCACATTAAGCTGAAAAAAAAGAATGGAATGTTTTCTTCCTTTTTGAATTATAGAACATTTATCATAGAAAGTGATTGTAATACTCAGCTATGATGGATGTATATCTGGATTTTTTTTAATTATGCTGTAATTCTATAAAATACTTTATCCACTAAATGTTTTGAGGAAATTGCTGAGCCAAAGCCAATATGGAAAAAAAGAGAAAGAACAATAGAATTCTTGTGAGTATGCATAACATGTTTAATTTTATAAAAAAAAATTATATATTTGCTTGTTAATTATTATAGAAAAAAGCAATATTATTATTTTTTCATTCCAATCCTCTTACATATCAGTTATAATTGAAACCACCCTTTTAAAAATATCAATTAATTAAAGTGGTCTATGCTTGGTCAATCAGGTTCATTCTTCTCATTTTCTCTAACGTGTCATGGGATTGCATCTAAATTGAATGTAGCATGAAATTTGAAAGCCCTTTTCTTGGACAAAGCATCTAAAGTTGAGTGATACCAAATGTTTCAATAAAACTACTGAAAGTTCAGCTGGAGTCAATGGGCAAAAGAAAGAAGAAATAAAAGTATCATATTTATTATATTTAAAATGTGAATAAATATATCCACTTCATAGTAAATTTTCAAAGAAAGGAAACAAAAATTATAATAAAAATGTTTACAATTAGGTCTTAAACATTTCCCTTCTACTCTAAAAAAAGAATGAAAGTAGTTTCCTCGCTTTTCACATTCCCCGATTATATTGACAGACTTCTCAAACTGTCAGTCTAACTCCTATCTCAGTAACAACAGGAGTTGTGCAAAGTAGAAATCAGTCATCCTTCAGATGTTCCTGATACAATTCCCTGCAGTGCTCATGAGGCCAGATTGATTTGGGTTGTTGAGAGCTGTGGTATTGGGAACTCAGGTTCCCCAGCTTATTTATTGCTCTTATACAGTTGAAAATAGTAAAAGAACTGTGGATTATGCAGTTCCTCCCCAACCTGGTGTCCTTTTGTCATTCAGTTTATTGCTCATCCACATGGACAGGAATCCCTGGCATTGGAGTTCTTGTACATAGGGTAGGACAACATTTTCTTCCACAAAATGCACTCCCACATATAAATGCTATTCAGAAAACCACTGTTCTTATCCTCAGAACTCATTACTTTTAGGAAGGGTTTGGTGCAGCTAGGTGAAAAACTGCCATACCTGCATAAACAACTATATGTGATGGAAAATATCTTTTGCTCACATCTATGAGGGAAAAAAGCTTATAGTAGGGTGTTTTTTTTTCTAATTCGTCTGGTCCAGAGCACTAAAAAAAATGGCATCCCAAGTCCTTGGATAGAAGAAGAGATTCAGACTTACACTTCCTTATATTCTTAGAAAAATATGCAAAGCTCAGCCACGGACAGAATATACAGGTCAGTAATGGTTGTGCTAATGATTAAATACTTAGGAATAAGTTTCCTGGAAAGAATATTGCTTGTTACATTGAGATAACTGTACATAATTATTAAATGATAAAATATGTCTCATGTTTATAGGTAATAATGTTATAACTGATATTCGTTTCTTATCTACAAGTAGCAGGAATTCCGTTTATTTGAATTTAACTTTGTTTTTTTCTGAATGATATGAATGCTGGAAGGGAGAAAAGCACAACAGTATTTGATGATGATAATGATATTGATGATGATGATGACTTCTTTTGCCACAATATGTCTTTAATTCAATTTCAAGGAATGGCAGCATTTTATTGTGAATTGCTAAATTACAAGTTATCTTCGGTTTGTTTGGTTTTTTTTTAAACTAAGAAATGTATTTTTAGTGGAAGATAAAGACATACAAATCTTGTCAAATGTCCTTCTACTGCCTTTATAAATGCCCCATATTTTAAAATGGAAAATTTTGCTAGTTTTGTTGAGCATATTATTCATCTTTTAAGGACGGCTGCTGGGCTGAAAATAATACACATATAAGACACTGCAAGAGTACTTGCTTGCATTATTTATTAGGAATGACTTAGTTTTATCATTTTGTATAGAAATACCAGCTTACTCCTTACCTTCTTCCATCGTAAACCATTAATAGAATTTCACATCTAATAGTATTCATTATCAATGTGTTTGTATGAATGTTTCCATCTCAGCTGCATTTTAACATCATGAAAAGGAAACGTGATGTTTCAAAATTTTCCTTTCCTATCCTTTTCTTTCTTTCTTTTGAATTCTGTTACATTTGCTGATCAAGTAAATATTTGTGCATAAATCAGCATATAAATATGCATGTTGTAGCTGTATTGTACAATTGTTCAGCATCAAGATACTTGTTTATTTTCTGTCAAATGTCTGTAAAATAAATGGCATTGTTCTCCATTTCCGTCTGCCAGAATAAGCAGAACAGTAAAATAAATGTGTAAATAAGTCATCTGTGTCTCATTTCAGTTCTCTGCATGAAGCCCCTTTGCCTTCAACATTGCATACATATCAAGTCCCAATCCATAGTAACTTTTAGTTTCATTTCGAAGGAGTGGGAAAAACTGTAGAAAGAAATATACGAAGTGCTGAGAAATAAGAGAGACCTGCCATTTTTATCACTTGCCTTTTCTTTCAATAGTTACTTTCTAGACCAGGGGTGTCAAACTTGATTTCATTTAGGGCCGCATCAGGGTTGTGCTTGCCCTTGGGGGGGCATGGTGGGTGTGGCCATGGTGGGCCTGGCCAGCTCGACATCACTTGTGTTAGGGGCGCCTATGATGGCCCAAGCACTCTGCCAGTGAAAATGGGCTCTCTAGCTCCGCCTTTGGCTGCAACAGCATCTTGCAACCATCTGCCAGTGAAAACAGAGCCCAGAAAGGCAGCCCGTGGCCCTCCCAAGCTCCATTTTCACTGGCAGAGGGTTGTAGGACGCCATTGCAGCCAAAACGGAGCTCAAGAGCCCATTTTTGCTGGCAGAGGCACCGCCGGCCGGTCCTTTGCTGTTTCTAGGGCAGCCTCGTGGGCCAGATCTAAGCATCCCGTGGGCCAGAACTGGCCCCCGGGCCTTGAGTTTAACACCCCTGTTCTAGACTAAGCATGTTTGGCAGCAATTGCCATGAGACTTTTCTGGAATCAAGCCCTGAGTCAGGCGGCTAAGCCTAATGATTTGAAACAAGGCTTACATCACCATTCCATCTTACAGTAGCCTTTCTTTTTTAATAATTGCAGTCTTACATTCTTGACCTGTGCTTGTCCTAAAGCAGCAACAGCAGGATTGCAGAATATTGCCAGTTCTACTAATGAATTTAGCTTTGAAGAAATGCTGCCAGGGCATCTTTCTCAGAAATGGCACTTTGTTTTGAATTGGTTGCCATGAATGAGGCTCTGCCTTAGGACTGGAGTCGCAAGTACCCAGTGTGGCATCTTACATACCTATGACCAACTCTTACCAAGCTCCTCATTTGATTTTAAAACAAATTGACTATTTTCCAGCATCTTGATTTTCAAAAATGGCTCTAAGCCCAAAATTAGTTCCATGAGCAGTTTTGGAATTTAATGTTTTAAAAGATCCCTGTCCATAGCCTGATATTTGTAAGTATGGTCAGTAGCCTACAAAAATAGCCAAAGCAACATTAGAATAAAGTAGGGGGGAAAGCTATAATATTATCAGTTAATAATGTGATAAATTAATGTTTTGTAACCAGTTATATTTCCTATGGCAGCCATTTCCTCAATGATAAGGCTCCCCAGTAGATATCAAAAGATTGGGGACCCCTGTCCTAAGGCTTCCTCAGTTTCACTGGAACTTGGGTGTCTCTCTTTCCAGTAAGATTATTGTCCTCTGGCACTACAAAACCTGTAGATCTCATTGTGTTCAATATTGAAGAATTATTTACAAAAGCATAATTATTTTATCTTTTCAATACTGTAGGGTTGTTGTTGTTTTTTTGCAGTGTACCTTGAGGGACAGGGGAGGATATCTGGAAAGACTAGGGAGAATTGATCTTTTCTACTTATTAAACTGTCAGTGGCCATTTCAAAGAAATTAGGAGCTCAAGTGGCAATTGATGAACACATGGTGACAACATGATTCAAGTGCATAGCCTCAATGTGATCAATATTTCTTGAGAAGAACATTGTCCATAATGATATTTAGCATCTTAAAAGTTCTCACAAACCTATGCACCAGCCCCAAATTAATCATGGATGATCTCAAGAATAACTAAGTAGAGTTGGACTTGATTAGTATTTAGGTTGGATTGTGAAGTCTATCAAGGAAGGCAGTATGCACCTCATGAATGAAGGCAAATAGGTGTGTCCCAGGATAATGTTGCAGGACCCAATCTGGGTTGGTCATCAGAATCAGAGGTTTAGTTTTTTGAGCTTTCAAACTCATGCTGGAGCCCATCCTCAGAGAACTTCTGTCTCAACCAAATGTTAGAAAGACACATTCTGGTGAGAGAGAAGTTCCCTGAGGATGGGTTCTAGCATGAGTCTGAAAGTTCAAAGAAACTAAACCTCTGGTTCTGGTGACTGACCCAGATTGGATACTATTTGCTCCTATTTAGAAAGCAGCACTGAAGTCATACTCAAGAAAGTCTTTACCTTAAAACTGAACTAAGATTCTGTTGCTGTGAATACCATAAATTAATTTTGTACCTGTTTAGTAGTATTTTTTTGGTGTTAGACATTTGTTAATTAATTAGGTGACACCCTCTCTCCCCAGTTAGATACAAATTTAGATAAAAACTTAGGCAGTCAGGATGAAAAATAGAAATATGGCTCAAAACCAGTGGTGGGATTCAAATAATTTAACAACCGGTTCTCTGACCTATTGACCAGCTGAACCAGCAGTTCTCTAAACTGCTTAGAAAGTTAACAACCGGTTCTAGCAAATAGGTGCAAACTAGTTGAATCCCACCTCTGCTCAATTTTCAATTTAATCTTCCCATTTAATTCAATCCATTATTCCTGCTACTTTGATACTGCAACATTCCCTAGTGGCTTGTTGTTGCAGGACGGTGGATTTTTCTGAGTACAACACTGAGTACAATGTGGCTGATAGATCTCTATCATCCCTCACCATTGGCCATGCTGGCTTCCGTCAATGGAGATGAAGTTCAATTAATGGATGATGCCTGCATGCTAAGCAACAATGAATTATTCTGAAGTTTACAGTTTTAAAAGGAGTCCACACCAGCCACTGCCATTCTATAATTTCTAATGAAATGAAATCTGAAAGAAAGCATTTTAACATTGCAGTAACAAAAAAAAACCAGAATGCTTCTCTTAATACTGTACTCAATAGCCTGCATCAATATATAATTTTCAGATACATTAGATATATAGTTGAGCAAAATAACTAGCTGATTGTTTCAGGCTAAGAATAATATTATTTGTAGTCCAATTCATCTTGAGAATAGGAAATTCAATAGTCAATGTTCAGTATTATTCAGTGGCAATTCATAATCTATCAGGTTGACTAAAAAGATCCCAAAACTCATGTATTCTACTAAAATTCAATTTGATTTCTGCAAGTGCTCAAAGCCTGACTTTTATTAGTTATAAAAAGGGGGTTGGGGAAATATGAAGAATTCCTAGCATTACCTTCTATCTTGGTAAACATTCTAAGATGAATGGAATGGAGTATTTTCTATAGATATGTATTTGTTATGCTTTATCTTAAATATATAAAATGGGATTTATCTAAATGCTAAAAATATTGCATGTATGATTGGGATCCTCTGAAAAAAAAAACGTAAGTTTAGCCTGGTTAGGAGGAAAAACAGAAGCATAAGAAGACACTTGAGGTAGGTGATTTAATTTATGTATTAATTTTTTATAATTAAATTACTAAAAGAAATAGTTTAGCTACCTCACTTCTTGAGATTTTCAAGAAACAAAGAACTACATAAACTATACAAATTCATTTTACAATGTAATTTTGAATTCAAAATGTATTCCATGAGATTTATTATTGCCATTAATCTCCCCATAATACTGAGTATTAGGTAGGCTTAAAAGACAGTTATGGAACAATGAAATGCTGGACATTCTTAGGAATCATATTTCAGCCCTATGTATACTCCAAAACTCTAAACAGTCCAAAAATAATATATAATTACTGATAATTACTACTGATAAATAATGTATAATTATTGGCATCACTGCTAATTCTACTTAGGATTGGTATTCTGTCCATTTTTTAATCTGTATTATGTTTGCATATATTCACTCAAACATTTACTTTATATAAAAAACAAATATTGGCAACAAAAAGTTAATTCAAATATGCCCTTTAACACATTTTTCCTTAATATGTCCCATTACTTCATTACAATGCATTATGCTTCACATTTTTATAAACTATTCTGAAAAAAATCTCAAAGAAATCCAAAATCCAAAAACTAATTGCATCCCTATATTTATTTTTACATAGGGTCTGCCATTATACCAATTCATAGTGAAATAACCCAGTCTGATTTCACCAATCAGGTGAACTCCTCAGCTTACTATTCATTTAATAACCATTCAAAGTTACAACAGCAATGAAAAAAGTGACTTATGACCATTTTTCACACTTAACAACTGTTGCAGCATTCCATGGTCATGTATTCATGAAAGTTGCACTGTCCTGGGGTCATGTGATTTGCGACAAGCAACTTCAATGGGGAAGCCAGATTCAATTAACAACCGTTACTAACTTAACAACTGCAGTGCTTCACATAACAACTGTGGCAAAAAGGTCATAAAATGGGGCAAAACTTTCTTAAGTTTTGTTTAGTAACAGAAATGTTGGGCTCAATTGTGGACGTAAATTGAGGACTACCTGTATGACAAGTGTTCTGAGTGAGAAAACAATTTGAAGAAGGCAAGTGGATATTCATGGATTAAATTTAAAAGATATTCATATTTGCCATATGAATAAGGGAAAAGCTTTGGACCCAATTTCAGTGCCCTGGAATAAAGCATACCCAGCCTCACCTGTCTTATTTCAGAGTTAAATTTCCATAAAGTTCTAATTCCCTTTGGATTTCTAAAGTGCTGACATCCTATGATTGTGCTGGAGATGATCAAGAAACAATAGAATTATATTTAAGTGGATGGAAGTGTTCGTTCAATTGAGAGTGTCTCTAGTGATCAGACAAGCAAGTCAAGCCTTTGACCAAAGTCAGTCTTTGGTTGTAGGGGATATGATGCCTTTTATTATAAGTTGCTTATATGCCTTTATGTTTTGTGCCCATGACTGACTGCTTCCTATTTTGGCTTGTTGTATTAGATGATTCTTAATTATTGAACTGATTGCTCCTTCATATAAATTTTTAAAAACTTTTGCTTGATTTTGCTTCTTCCATTAAAGACTAGCAATATTATGTTATTGGTTATTCTATATACCGGTAACGTTAAACCGTGTGTTTCCACTGGTTAGATTCACCTCATGTAGTACAATATTCAGTTTCGCCTCTTGTATCATAGCAAAAATCTCTACAGACATTTTATATTTGTTTGGATTATGTATTTTGCCTAGATATCATTTTACCTGGGCTTACAATAATTCCAGTAAACCCTTAAACTATTTGCAACAAAACACCCTTTCCCCTTTGTATTCCACAATATATCATATAAAGATCCAACTAATGTAGTCACTATTCTTCCTTTGGCTGCTATTACTGCTAGTCAAAGTGCAATCTGACTTACTTGTAATTTGGCATTGAGGACTATCTAACATCCTGTAGAGATAAACGTCCAGCTAATTATAGTATTACCTCACCTCCTGCTGTTCTGGATTCAACCCCAGTCACTTGCAGTTAGGATATTATGACTACATTAAGATGCATTCTAGCTGTCCAACTTCTCTATTTATTTCTCCATCTCCTCTGCAGTAGCCAGAGATAAAATCTAGGCAAACAATACATTTTACAAGTTCTTAGGTTCACTCTATTGGGAAATTATTGAAATTTTCTCTTTCAAAACAATCCTTCTGCATTTCTGTCTAAAATTTGGTATTGTAGTTCAACACATTGAAGTTAAAGATACATTCCCCCCCCACACACAACAATGATTTTAAAACTGCATCATTTTCAGTGAAATTCAGTAGCTTTATCTTGCAAATGGATGCAAATCCCATTCTATTTGTTTTTCAAAACTAAAATCTTTTTGTTTTTTCCATTCTAAACACGGTAGATCAAGCATCAGATTGAATAAGAAAATATATTATGTATTTAACAATGATTCAAGGCATTCCTTAAGCATCACGTCAATTTTCTGAGCCACATTTATATTAGGTCAGTGCAGACATCTAATATTCTCTCAAGCATGTTGTAATTAACAATTTCAACAATTTACCACTAATTGTATCTTTCCTTGATCACAATGTCATTTCTTAAAGTTAAAGAAAGTGTATCTTGTTGACTGCTTTTTTATTTAAAGAGTACATTTTTATAAATGTTAACTGGGAATTCAAAGGTTCTTAACATGTAAAAAGGCATAATGTCAGATAGGTCACATAGTTCCAAAACTGCTCTATCAAAAGGCAATTTGTTTTTCTTGAAGATGTTTCACTTCTTAAGAATATCGTCAAGAAAAACAAAGTCCAATTGCCTTTTGAAAAAAAACAACTTTGGGACAACCATGACCTGGATCGCTGAGAATCTCCATAGATAAATAGGTCACATCCAACACAGGTGTCATGTAGAGTTATGGAAAACCTATTTGCTACTTTTAAAAAATTCTGCCTTCAAATACATAGCAGTCAATGTCCTCCTGAAATATTGGACTATACAAGGCCCTCCAAAATTTTCCAGCTGGCAGCTAACTTAGTATTTTCACTTGTTCAAAAACTAATGCAACCATTTGTCTATTAATTAAAGTATCTCTGGTTAGCCATATGGGTGGTCAAAATAAATGCCTGGCATTCTTAAAGAGTTTAATTAATATATATTCTTACTCATACCCAGGGATCATAGATAATTTTTGGATATGATGTTATATGTATCAATGTCCACATTGAGAATCATTTTTATAAAACCCATCCATTTCTTTTTTCTACTTTGATTCCCTCTCTCCACCTGACCTATTCACTGCCCCTTACATCATCTAATTTCATTTTAATTTGTTTACCACAAGTTATGGCAGCTGAAGAAGAGGCATTACAAAAGGTTAGCAAGTAGCTACAGATAGTCCTTGACTTACAACCACAATTAGGACCAGAATTTCCATCATTGCAGCCGTAAATCCAATCAGACTTGATATTACAAAAAATTTTATAGTGATCCTAAAGCAAATCCAGCTTCTTTGTTTTGTTTTTTGGCTGGAAATCGGTTAAAAAAAAAGTTGCAAATCGTGATCATCTGACTATAGGATATTGAAACCAGTCATAAATGTGAGCCAGTTGCCAAGTGCCAGAATTGCAATTATGTGGCCATGAGAGTAGTGCAATGGTTGTAAGTATGAATACAGGTCATAAGTCTCTTTTTTCCAAGGCTGCTATAATTTTGAACCATCATTAAATAAATGAATGGTTGTAAGTCCAGGACTATCTGTAAATGGAATAAAAGAAATGTTTTGATCTGATCTGTTTTGGAGGCACTTTCGCAACTCTTCAAACAAGAGATGCATGTTTCCCCTGTGAATTTAGCAGAATGGCCGCTTCAGGCATAAGTCCTGTGTATCTAAGTATGGGGAGCAAACGTTATCCTTCATTTGGGAAAGAAGGCCCTTATGTGCTACTTGAAGTTGCTGCCTTGCCAAAGCTTTATAGCCCTTCAAATCACAATCACAAATGATTTTAACCAGGCCATTTCAACCAATGTACAACAGTCAATTAACTATAATTGAACAGCAAGTGTTCAATTTTTTTGTTTTCATATATAGGCCTATACTCATTTATTTTTATCATTGTTATATAACAATGAATCACTTGGGTACTGTTACAGCTGGATTTTTACAGAAAAATATGTGGAGTGAAAACAAATAATAATGTAAGATCAAGGTAGGCCCTGAAAATATCTTAAACTCTACACTTTGGAGCTAAATTTTCTTTACATTTCTACTTATAATGGTTACAAAGTAATAAAATTTTCTAGTATGCAATATCCTTGTCCTATTATTTCCTCTATTGAAACCATGGTAATATTTTAATGGGATTTGCTAAACTGTTGTTTCCAAGACACCTATTTTCCTATTTTCCTCTTCAATGGATCAGACAAGTTACCCTTCATGTATAACAATAGTGTTTTCTTGTCTGTCATAGTTACATTAACAGCTGCTATGTTATTTCTGTTGTTTTATTATGTTTTTATTCTAACTGATACTACCAGAATCATGCCTAGGAGATGCACATCCATATACAATTATTAAATAAACAAATACCTAACACTTTTGTCCACGATAGAGAACCTTGATGGAAATTTAAATCAACTGGGATTTCTTCTAAGTAATGTACAGGATTGTTCTGTTCATCAGAACATAAGGAAAAAGGTGTGTATGAAGCAGAATATATATAAACATGTTTGTGGCAAGTAAATTGCTTGTAATGAAAGACAAATACTATTTACTATCTTTATAAAATAACAATTCAATCAATAAATACTAACTGAAGTATTAAAAATGACAGCGATTATAAAGCTAATCTAATCTGTATGAAAGACAACAAAGAAGAAATGGTGGAAGACACATAGCAATTGTAAAATAACAATGTTTTCATGTTTTTTGTTTCATTTTACTTGAAGAATGGGTACAATGTAATTTCCTTAAACAGGCTTTTTAATATTGAAAAAATAAGATGTTGAATATTTTTACTAAAATATTATATTGTTATCCAGCCTTTTTAATATACATTCCTCATTTAATGTCCACTTGTTTAGAGACTGTTCAAAGTTACAATGGCACTGAATAAGGGAACTTATGTGGGTCTTTGTACTTGCAGTTGTTGTAGCACTCCTGTGTTCACATAATCACAATTTGTACATTTAGCAACTGGCTCACAATTATGTTGCAGCATGCTGTAATCAAGTGATCAGCATTTGTGACTTAACGACAAGCCAAACCAACAAGGAAACAAGGGTTGCAAATGGTGACAGGATCCATCAGACAACAGCAACTGGGACTGCCAGAAAAGTTGACATGAACTGGCATAGTCATGTGACATCATTAATTACAACTGCATCATTTATTGAAAAACTTCCCCATCTCAATTGCCAACAATAGGCAACCATTATATAATACCTAATACTCCAATCTCTTATTTTCCACAACAACCCCCTTGAGGTGGATTAGATGTCAGGCTAATATTTAAATGTTAAATTTAATTTTTGAAACCATTTTTTAACATTCTCTTCCTACACACACAAAAAATAATTTATTCAACTTATTTCCAAGTTTAGGAATAGAGATGTGGTTGTCAGAAAAATGCAGGCAGACAAGCAGAGAATTGGTGTCCTTGCCAATTTTCATCTCTTGAAAATATTATGAACCTCCTTATAGTGAAATCATATCATTATAAAGAATGGAGTTCCTTCCAATAATAAGAAAAGAAAAAAGATAAAGGCATAGAGCACACAGAGCCTTAGAAAAACCTTAAGAAAGAAAGACTTTATTAAATAATAAGGAAATACTTTATTAAATAGTAGGATTCCTAAGGAATCATATTGAACCTTAAGACAGTATGCAGTACTGTATTTTCAAACTATTAAAGCTTATCTCTAAATAAACGATGTTATTGTTCATATAGTAATCATTATCACATATTAATGCTGAAGGTCTGGAAACAACTGAAAGAAGTTGCTAATCTTGACTGAACAACATTGTTCAAAAATTCAGAATAAGATCATGCCATGGATTAAGATTATTAGAATGACAGTCATTGGACATAGGGGAATTTCCACTGGATCAATACATTGATAGTCCATTTATTCTTTGCACTTAGTAATTATTTACAGTTCTTAGAGTGGTTGCACACTAACTATCGCTGACACGATTTCCAGTAAAGAAAATCGTGGGACCGAATAGGATGCCACACCTTTCTGACTTCACATGATCCACTCACATTTTCCGTGCATTTCAGCCCTTTGTGTGATCTTAATTCAGCCTCGCCCAATATCAGACCTTCAAAGAGGTTCTCGCTCCACCGCGATTTCTTTGTGCAATTCCCTCCAAAAAAGGAAAGTGTAATGTGAGACTACCCTCACGCCCCTCATCCCGCCGGCGCAAAAGCAGGAAAACATTCACCCCTAAAAGGCTGTAAATGTCTTCAGGAAGGGCAATTACGCTTCTCGCATGTCCGCTTATTCCTGAATTATTAACATTTCCCACAGCACCGTGAGGAATATTTGAACTGAGATCAAGTCGTTGCTCTTTCCAGAACAAATCGACGTGTTTACTGCACTCATTAGTGCTTCCTCGGGTCACTTTAGCATGGTTTACCCAACCCCGTGCTTTCATGACACACCAAACCTTTTACTACACAACAAGCTAAGTTCGCCCAGGTCGCTAAAATGATCCGAAGTTGGCTAATTTATAATTCATTCTATCCTCAAACAAACGGGTTTACTTTCCAAACTTTCAGGATTATCGTTCATTTTGTGATTTTAAACCAGTCCGTTCCACCATGCCTTCCCAGGATAGGGGATAGAAATGCGCATGTGGAGATCACGGTATAAACTCTTTCGTCTGTGATAGGAGCGAAGATAAACCGATTAAAGAAACGAAGGGACCATGCATATATAGCGTAAACCAGTGTTTTTCAATACGATAGCTGTCTTCAAATACTTGAAGAGCATTCTTCATAGCACGTAACGGCAGGACAAGAAACAAAATTGGAAGCCGGTCAGAGTGAGATTCAACCTGGAAGTAAGGAAGAATTTTCTGACAGTTAAAACAACAACAATGGAACAGCTTGTTTCCCAGAGTTGCTGGTGCTCGTTGTTGGACGTTTTCAAGAAAAGATCAGACGACCATTTGTCCAAGATTATACCATAATCCTCCCAAGGATTCCTGCCTTGGGAGAGAGTTAGAGAACTCCTAAGTCCCGCCCAGTCGTAGGAGTCTAAACGGTGTGGACTTCACTTTCCAGAATGCCTCAGTCAGCATACTGTGGTTGGAGGATTCTGGGAGTTGAAGTCCACATCGCTTAAAGTTGTCAAGCTTGAAAAACGCTAATGTAAACCGACAGACGTTACTAAATTATAAATTCTTAAAGAGGGAAAAGAGGGAGAGATTTAAGCCGAGCTGGTCATTCGATCCTTGCAGCTTCCACTGTCCTCGCAACAGAATCTGCAAATGGGGGCCAAAGAACGCTCTACTACAGCTCCCCTCCGCCACGGAGCGAAAGGTGCGAACAAGGCACACAAGAACAAAAAGGGGACCCGCTCGACCAATGGGTGGGAGAGAAGGTGTGGCCAGAGTGGAGCATTTCGTGGGAGGACCGTTGTCATAAATGGGCGGAGTTTGGTAAAGCAGGGTGCGAGATTTGAAAATGGAGCGGAAAAGTGATTTAACTGTCGCGAGCTATGCCACTTCTTTACCACAGACGACGGCGACTGTGGATTGTGGCACCGCAGAGGGTAGTTCTTCGGACCTCTTCGCTGAGGTGGAGTCGATAGCCGCTGGGTGGATGCTGGATTTTGCCTGCCGCTGCCTGTGCCGCCATTTTTGCGAGGGCAACCGGATCGACTTCGAGAGGAGCAGAGACTTGGCCCTGAGTAATTGGCTGTTGGGCGGGATGTGGAGGCTGGAGTTGTGGCCCGTAGCAATCCCTGGTGCTGGTGCCCCAAGCCCATAATGCATGGCTCGGCAGACTGCAGAAGCTGCCCGTTTCCTCCCCCCTTCGGCTTTCTCTGCAACTATGGCAGTGCTTGTGACAGCCAGACGTTTGAACTGCATTTCTTTCTATCATAGTGACGTTTTTTACACTTCTTTGCTTTATTTAGTTATATATGTGCTGCCTTTTAAAAGAAATGTTTTTTCGGAGCAAGTTTGTATATGTCGCTGCCTGTCTCACACAATGGCTTTAGGCAGCTGTCAACAATCCCCAGTCGCCTTTCAATTACAATGGAGAAATCCAATTTTTGGTCACAATTTCAGTAATTTCTGTTGAATATTTGTCATTGTTGAGATGTTTGTTACAGAGCACTACAGAATGACAAATAATTGAAGAGTTCTATTTTCTCTCTCCATTGATGTGCATTAAGTGATTTGTAATAGAAAGCAGTAGTGTCTAAGGCACCAAAATAACTTTCAAATTGTCACATTGGGAGACAGGTGGGCTAATTGTTTACTAACTAGCAGAAATATAAAGTATTAAGTATAAACTGCTCTGAAATGTTCCAATCCTAAATACAATTATTTGGGAGTAAATTCTATTATATTTCGTATAATAGACAAGGTTACGGATAACCACACAGTGGCACTATAGGAAAAAAATCATAACTGATATGTCTGCTTTCTTTTTTCAGCTGTTATTAAAGGGTTGCAAAAAATAGAAACTCATCAAAGGGAAACAGTGTGCCTCTGTCAGCTGTTGACATATATTGCAGAAGGAAAAATATTTGGTAAAACATTTTAAGATTTTGGCTTTGGAGAGAGAATTCTTAGATCTGGCAAACTAATATTAACTATATGCTTATTTATATGTGTTCTTTTAAAATGTGTTCTTTTAACCAAAATAAGCCCATACTGTATCTTCTTTAATTATTGTCCTGAGCTGAGGACCCTAGTTTATTGTAGTTTTTCAAATTTTAAAAGATCTTTATTCTCTGCTATTTGATTTACTTCCTCTCTAAATTATATCCACAGTTTGGCTTGGTGTTTGACCAGGCTCTGCATAACATGATATTAAAAAGGACCTGAGGATAACCTTTCAAATCAGAGATTTCTCAAGATTGTTCAATCATCTTCCTAAGCACCTTGGCTGAATAATTGATAATCTCTATTTAACAAGCTTTCTTCTGCGAACCAAAAATCAAATGAAGAAATTGACTTCTAATATAACTATTAATATATTTTCTTATGGAAGGTTTGATTATTTGATCTTTAAAATACTACAGTGCTATTTTTACTTCTTACTTCTCTTAAGATTCTGATTTTGGAGATGACCAAAGACTTTCACCACTGGAAAATGCTTTGTCGGTTTGGATTTCATTCCTAAAAACACTAAGCAAACAAGATAAATTGCATAAAGATATCAAGTGCTTAATTCAGATTCAGGTTTGTTTGTAGATGAATATATTCATTTTGATTCAGAATGCCATGCAGGAAAATCTAGAAATTTATCTGTGCTTCCTCACAATTCAAACTGTTTGTGCCATAAATTGAGATAGGATGGACAATGTTTAATATTTTAAGGTTTTTTTTCTTATATTAGAATCTACTTCAAAACAATCACTATGTGCGGGCACAATAATTTCCAATAATTTCCATGGAAATTGTACCATTCACAAAATATAAAAGATGGTTCATTTTCATCAAATCTATCCTTGCATCTTTAAAATTCAATTAGGAATTTAAACATTTACAAGAGTTTACAATTAACTGGCAGCAGCATGAAATCTCATGATAATTTATATGCTGTGGCAGTATAAATGAAAAGATTACAGCACAAACTATAGCCAGTTGTGGAAAAGAAGAGTAGAATTGTACTTGGATTAGTCATGTTGGATGTGCAAAAAGCATAGGAGAGAATAGCACAAGGAAAATATGAAATGAAATGAAAGTGTTGAATAAGATACTGCCATGATCAGTTCCAGTTATTATACTAAGACAGCTGGACATGCAGGAGTAGAAGCTGTCATTGCCCAATCCATAGGCCAAACATGCTTCTTTTTTCCCATTCATTGTCAATAATGCTTGATTCACTTGCATGTGGAAACTCCTGTATCCACATTGAAAATCAGGCAGGGAAAGAATGAAGCTGTCCCCAACAAACAATCCTGTTTGTAAGAGTTCTTAGTAGTAGCAGTGGATGTGGATTTTCCTGTCCTCTGAACCAGTTAATAGAATTGGTGAATGGATGATGGATGCCTGCATTGTGCTGAATGGGAGGAACAGAGGAAATGCTCTTTGGCACCATACATCAAAGTGAGTTGCTAAAGAGAAAAATAGAGTTGATTGTAACATTAAATTGCATAAGTTGTCTTGTTTCCAGATTCGTTATAAAAGAATTGAAGTCATTACTTAAAAGTTGTCTCTTTGTAGGCAATGGCTGTATATATGGAAAAAGGATATTTTCAGGAGGCTGCAGAAGTGATAGAAAGACTTTTTCCAGAATCTTCCTCAAATGAGGTAGTATATTTAATATTAAATTAAATTAGACAATTGTTCTGAAACCCCCTTATGAAATAAAAAATACATGTGATATTCTTAAATAATCAATGTGCAAATTTACTAAACTGATAAAACAACTTTCAGGATTTACTCTCTTCTAGTCATTATTAATTTACAATCTACGAAGGCATTAAACTTTGGGTGAGCAACCTGTGCCCCCAATCTAGTTTTGTGACCTTCAGGATGCATTGCTGAAATCAGTAATTAAAAGTATTTTAATTCTGCAATATTTTCTTTGTTTTATCTTTTACATTTTGGACAGTAAAATGTATTACATTTCTGGGACACTGAATGCAGCTATTTTCAGTAAACTTCTCCAAATGTCTAATAGTAAAAAAACTAAAATGTTGGCTTTACTGCTATAGTTACATTTATATCAAGCAGCCTTTTGAAATCCAACTATGAGAAGTGTGGCCTCAAAAATAAAGTTGTCCTCTATTTTACTAATGTTAAAACGGACAATAAAACCTCCAGGAATTTTCAGTAGTCAGACTGAATTAAGGTTTCTGATTCAATTTCATGCCTCCTTGCCTATTCAAATTCTCTGCAATAATTCCAAATATTATTTCACTGCCATCTAAATTTCACCCAATTGTATCAAAGTTTAAGGAATTTAGATTGTGGATTTTTAATCTTATAAATACCGGGAGTCACCGTAAGTTGGGCAGCCATATAAATTGGTTTAATAAAATAAAAAGGGGAAATCATATTGGTGACATTGGCATAATTTTTTTAGATCATTATATTTAGCTACTATATGTTGTATAATTTACTTTGACTAAGATTCCTTCACTGCTATAAAATCTTGGAAATTGGACACCATATATTTATTGCTTGGTTGGAAAACTACTTGGAGGAAATTAAACTTAGAGGCAGATAGAAAAACAAAAATGAACACAAATCATGATATGTGTAGGATCATGTGGGTATTTTAAAAAAAATATGGAATGGAAGAATGTAAAGGAAGATTAGAGGAGAGTATTTGGCGTGAGATACATTGCTATGATTTTCCAGGAGTTTGATTAAAGAGAATTGAGAACCCTGAGCTAAAGAAACTGTTGTTGTATCATTTTATCTGTGCACAGGTGTGAAAATTATAAGGAAATACTGAAAGCTTCTACAAAATGTAACAAAAGTGAATTTGTTGAGCCTCACATTATTAGGAAAGATAATTTGCATGTACTTATCACTTATATTCTATTATGTTATTATTTATAATAATATAGATTTCATTTCCTACATTTTGGTTTCTGGAGGCAAAACTAATGTTCTGCTTTTTTAAAAAATATACCATTGGCAGGATTACAAGCACAATATGTAGTATTTATTATATTATGACTTTTTTTTCCTCTAGCCTTTAAGAATGAAGCTTTCTGCAATATCAAAACAAAAAGATCCATATCATCCATTTCTTCAATTTTTTAGTTTTAATCTTTTGACTGAAAGAATTAAAACTTATATCAATATTTTCTTGAAAAAAGAAACCGACAATTTTTTAATGAAGGTATGTTGAAACCCATAGTAAAATAGAATAAAAGTTGTGTATACTAATTAAATTATATAAATGTTAATTATACAATTAACATTGTATACTGTATATTTATAAGTGACCGAATGTCTTATTAAAATATTGTAAAGTACTGGAAACATTCTAATTGTGAAAACTGTAATAATATATAAACTACCAAATTTTAAATAACATCAGAATAATAGGTGCAATAGACCAAATGCATAATATTGCAACAATTTGTAGCTAGGATGGAATTATTTAAAGGATTGCTTGTGTCTCTAGATTGCCTGGACTTTAGAGATACCTGCAGGGCAGAATTAGTTTCTCTAACAACTCTACAATTCTAGCAGTTCAATCAAGATACAACCAGATTCTTACCTTCTGAGGTTTTCTTTGCATTACCACCTGATGTGTTGACTGAATATAGCCAACCATTTTTTGTTGCCTCTTGGTCCTCATATCTGATAAGCAGTTGTAGCTAGATCCAGGAAGTTATAAATTCCTACATAAAAAACCTCATTAAAGTGATTATTATTTTTTGAAAGGGGGAATAATGGAATGAGAAAAATTAATTTCCTACTTGAGTAAATACCATGCTGCTGAAGTGTGTGTTGGCTGATTCATCTTGACTATTATTCTGAATCTATAGTTATTAGCCTTGCTCTGGATATGATTTACAAGAGCTTATTGAGGTAATAGCAGGTACACAGGACTTGTCTCTGATTCCATTACGTTATTCTTGGGTTAGAACACCTCTTCTGAACTGAAGCATTGCACAGCTCTAGCTGTTAATTATATAGCTGTCTTTATTTTACATTTTTATTAATCTTGTGTTTTAAATCCTTTCTAATATATATGATAAAAAGTGTTTTAGGAAGACTAGGGAAGAGATGAAAAGTAGTATTTTTTAAGTAAACGTTGCTGTTTTACAGGAAGCTACAAAAGAGGTGAAAACAAAAAGTTTGGAAAACATAATGGTGCCCATACAATGCGACAGTACGGTTGAAACAAACAAAGAAAATCATTTGGAAAACACACCAAACACCCTGCTAAAGTATGACTTTGGAATTTGCTAGTTTTATATCATCATGAGTAGTTATCTTGGGGGTTGCGGACTTTTCATCTTTAACATATTCTGGTAAATAAGTGGCTCTTTTCCTAGTTATTTTTTAATGTATTATATGTTAGAAAAGTAGGCAGATAGTGGAATTTAACAAAGAATGGTATAATTCAAAGGGAGAAAAGTTTCACCAGCCATATAGGTGTTCTCTCTCATATTTCCTTTCTTTCATTCTCTTATAGATTACATAAACATTCCTGTTCCTTATCTGGTCAGTCATTTTGGAAACCAAAACAGACACAAATTTACCCCAGGAACAAAAATATAAAACGAAAAACTCTTCAATGTAAGTACTATGTAATTTCAGTATATCTGAACAGGATAGATATATTGGAAATATGAGGGGAATCAGATTTTCTTCCCCAAAATCCATGCTTTAGAGTCTTGCCTCTCACTTTAAAAAAAAAGTCATTGAAACCAAAATGTAGACCAAGATATCAATGATTAATCTGTAGCCTGATATGCTTTGTACTTGATATATTTCCATTTATGTTGACTAAGTTCAGCTTTACTTGGGCTAATTGCCATACACCTTTGAATCTTAAATCTAGTACAAGATATCTATTCAGAACATTCTTTAATAGGCTCTCTTTTTGCCTCTTAAAAATGATATCCCTTTGTTTTATTTTTTATTCACTTTATTCTGTTTGTTGTATATGTTGCAGTCCTGCCACCAATCCCCTAATTAAGTGTAGCTCAGTTAGCATTTAGCCATTAAAAATACATAGTACTTCAGGATTCAAAAGAGGTGTATTTTTTTTCTGAACCAGGTGAAAAAAATCTGAAAAATACTACAGATGCTCTACAAGATAAGTTTCTGCCAGCTTGTCAGAAGAAAAAGGCATCAATGAGAAAGGTTCGAAATAATGTATTAATATAAAATAATAGTAGTGAAATTAACCAAACAAACAACATTTTTCCAAAATATTTTCTGCTTGCCCCAAAAGACTGCCTATCTGTAAGTATGGTCTGATACATACAAGATCCGACAAGATAAAAGTACCTTGTTATTTCCAATCCAGCATGGCCATTGCAGAATGGTCAAACCTAATGTAATAAGAAGTGCAGTAGTGTTCATATTTATTAATATTTACCATATTTACTTCCTTACATGCAAGTATTACTTAATAATACAGGTTTACAGTAAAAAAAAAGGCTAATATACAAGTAGGACATAAAAATAAAACCTAAAACAGTGGTGAAATTTAATAAAGGACAGAGAATAAGTAGTTGAAAGCAACCTTCCCCAATTGTTGCAAATGTCTGGAAATTCAATTTGTATAATACGTAGCTAATATGTCTGAAGACTGCTGCCTTGGCTTATTGGAATTAAAATCCAACATATCTAAAGTCATCCCACAAATGATCTACAACATGCTATTGAAAGTGTGATCTTTACATGCCCCAAAAGTTGTATCTTAACCAGAGGTGGGATTCAACCAATTCGTACCTATTCGCTAGAACCAATTGTTAACTTTCTAAGCAGTTCAGAGAACTGCTGGTTCAGCTGGTCATTAGGGCAGAAAATTGATTGTTAAATTATTTGAATCCCACCACTGGTCTTAACTATCACACAAGCCAAGCTAGTGTGATATATACTACATATATCATAATAGTGTATATCTAGCCAATTGTTATCAGTGAACAAGCCAAGGTGCCTTGTCTCATTTGGCACTTCTATTACAGATGGTTAGCAAAAGGAAAAGCAAAGAATTTCTGCTGTTATGTAATTATCATATATTCAGACCCATAACATACAAATATTTATCCATAGTTTTGGCCCCTCAGATTCTGGAAACTGGTTGTCTCTGGCTTCTTTTTATCAGCTTTCTATTTCAACTGTCCCAGTTTTTGTGTTAATGATATGATGTTCCAAAGAAATTTAACTTGCTAAGTAAAAGGTAATATATACATATGCAAGAGAATGCTGTTGAGAAAAGTGTTAATGTTTCCATTTTATAATGCAAATCTAAATGCATATAAGCAGAGATCTTTGTAGAATTCTGCTTATTGCCCTGCTCCTTTCAAACAATTTCTATATTGGAGTCTGTATTTTGATACAGTGTAACAGGTTTGCAACTCAAATTGTAATTTTAAAAAAATCATATGACAATCATTAAATTAATAGTGGAGATAAGATATGATAAATACAGAAATCAAGAAATTGCTGTAGCTTAAGAAAATATTGCTATAATATGCAAGAGGCTGTTTTATGAATATGAACAGATGTGTTTTGTGTTTAGAAGTTTTTATAAAAGTAATTTCTATTATTCCCCTGTAATTCTCACGTCTGAAATAATAATTTGCTTTTCTGAAAGCTTTTCATTCTTTATAATGGAAATAGAAGAAATAGTTCTTAAAATGCTGATTTCTTGTAAAATGCTAATGCTATAGACTTTAATTGTGCTTTCAAGAATGAGAGTTAATAAAAATAGAATGTTCTTTTAGCAATTGCTAATTAAGCTAATAATTAAAGTACTTGAAAAGATATATGTTATAATATTTTATTTTAATTTTTTATAGCCATGGAAGCAGGAAGAAGACCAGAAATTAAAAAATGGTGTACAGAAGTTTGGAGTTGGAAACTGGGTGAAAATTCTTCAGAATTATGACTTTAATAATAGAACCAATGTTATGTTAAAAGACAGATGGAGAACTTTAGTTAAGTTAGACTTGGCCTAAGTTGTTTTTTTCCTCAAATACTCAGGCTATTACTTACCTCTCTATATTTTGATGATGTTGTGTCTTACCAGGTCATGTTTTAAATGAATATAAAAGAAGAATTTGTTGCATTTTGTGCGATTATAGTTCCTAAAAATAGTTTTTAGTGTCTTCAGTTGATTCTTGAAAATCTGGAGGTGATAAAATGTTAAGTTGAAGGTCTA
>JAEANM010000611.1:0-29591 GCA_017656035.1 Myanophis thanlyinensis
GAAGGTTGGAGACCGGTCGATAATTTGATAACGAGGCCGGATCCAGGGTGGGCTTCTTGAGAAGAGGTCTCACCACCAAGTTAAGACAAAAGGTTGAAATAGTTACTGTACAGTCAGTTTATTATTGTAAGATCTGTTTCTGAAGAACTGATTTGGGAATGTGATTTGGATATTTAAGTATTTACTGATTGATAAAATACATTATGGAATATAACTGAAACTGTAAGTTCCACATTAGTGTTTAGATTTGCTAGACTTTAATTCACAAAGCTGCCTTTATATATTATTAAGAGATTCACGGAAAGAAAAACAATTGCAAATCATTTTGTGAAGGGCGAAGTATAAGCATTGTCGTCAGAAAGAATGAAAATTTTTAAAAAGTACAGTGACGTTCACATTCAGTGAATATAGATGATAGATAACATAGAAGGTGTGATATTGTTTCAGTAAATACAGAGTTAACCCTTTGGAATCTTATCCAGGCTGTGTTTGTACCCGTCTGTTTTCAAACTTTCACATGCAATGGTAAGCCTGCACTTTCAACTGGGAAGTTAGACCTGCAGCTCTCTAATCTTTGCTCCAGTTGTTACTAATGGGATTCCAATTGAACAGTGATTGCAACCTTTGTCTGACTTGCACAGAGTCAAAAACTAGAAGAAAGTTAGAACATGGAACAATAGGATTGGATGGGACCTTAGAGATTTAGTCAAGCAGGTGACCTTCTACCATTTTGGACACATGGTTGCCTAGTCTCTTATTGAAAACTTCTAGTTATGGAGTTCCCAGTTTCTTTTTAATTTACCATGTTTCTTTCCCGTATTGTTCATTTTACTGATGTATTATTTATTTAAGTTTTAAAAAACATCAATATTTGTGCACTGTTGAAATGCTGAAGCATTCTTCTTGTCTTTTACCTGGCTCTCTTTTAACCCAGGTGAAAAGTATTAAGGGCTTATTACTTATATGCCTGCAAAACCTGTTGAAGTACTTGTTCATATTACGCTATTTGGGATAAAATCTTTCCTCCTCAAATGGAATAATATACTATGGAATAATATAAACAACCCAATAATGTCGGTAGCTTAGGAAACATAAAAGAGCACAGTAATGTAAAAAACAAATCTGAGAGGCTTTACACAGATGATATTTTGTGTTTCGGGCTAATGTTATGCGCATAGATTTAAAAAACAGTATTGAATTAAACGTAAGACAATGCGAGAAATGGTTGGTGGTTGTATTGCATATAAACGTTATAACTTATATATTTAAATAAGATTTGACTTTATGTAGAAAGAAGGAAATTGTTGCTCACATTTAGCCTCATTTCTATTTTCCTAGGCTTTTAATGAGTTTGAACTGTATTTTAATTCATATTGTTTTAGATTTTGAATGACAATCTCACTGTTGCCTACTTTGCATTTTTTTCATTTTATTTATTTTATTATATAGTTTTTATTCAAATTGTACATTTTAATATGCTTTTCTGTAAATAGTGCTAGGCAGGTTTTATTTTTGGGGTAGTTTAAAAAATAATAAACATTCTCTCCTTCTTCTGTCCCCCGCCCCAACTCTGATACACTTATACAATTCCCATGTTTGAAGGCTCAGTTTGACCTTGAACCAGTCACTGTTTATGAGTCTAATCCCCCACCGAGGCTCAGTGTTATGGGTCTAAAAGAGTGGGAAATCCACAAGCAAACCGTAAACTCTTCATGAAAAAATGGAACACAAACATGGCATAAATATTCTCCCAATGGCTCTCCATGCCTTAGGGCTAGGCAAAAACTTTCCTATTGACTATGGACAGGCTATCCTTGATTGGAGGCTGAATTTGAGAGTTTAATATGTTAACCATATGCTTTATTGATGAATAACATTTTGCCATTTGCCATTCTGTTCATTGAATGTTAGGAAGTGAAAGTAGCTAAAGGTTATATAAACACTAACAGAAATAAGGTTCTATAGACCAAAAGGACTATAAAATCTAAAGCAAATAAAATGCAGACATTGGGTACAAGCTCTTTCCTCTCTTGTTCTCTCCCTCTATTGCGCATGCGCGAGTGAGCGAGTGCGCCCACTTATTTCTGTTCCCAGAACTTTTAGCATACTATATTAATTTCCTGAGGTTCTCGTTAATCAAAGAAGACAAATAGCAAGAACAGAGATGAGAGGGGAATAAACTATCCACCTACCTACCATATACTATATATATTCTCTGCTTCCAGAATAATTTTTCAGGAGTATTTCCTATCAATTGCATAAACTCATTTCTTACTTATTTTATTCTTTCAAAACTTCCCAAACTCCATTTTTTTTAGTTATAAAAACGGTCATAATTTTTTCTGTTTTATCTGCTCTGTATGTATATCTCTGTGAAATATACTAGCTGTAGCACTAGGACTGGCTCAAAGAAAATCAACAAACTTTGCAGTCCAATGAGCATGTGAATTCACGGGTTCCCACTGTAGCATAATAGGACTATTTGAACTGCTAAATTATATTACTCTCTTTTACAGGTTCTACTCTCATGGCTGAACACCTGGGGCCATCAGCATCAAGCTCACCCACCTCATCTCCCAATTCATCTTCCATTCTTTGCAATGATATTTCTGATCCTATCCTATGTATATCTGGTTCTGGTCCACTTGGCAGCTCAATCAGTGGTGAGTATTTCTCCCACAGCACCAAGTTGCATGTCTTCCAGTTCTGAATATTTCATTATCTTGTAAGACTGAAAATCCATATTCTTTTTTTTTTTGTGACTACTCACAAGGAGCAGGAGTTAGATTCTGCCCTCAGCAGAAAGAACAAGAATTCAACATTTAAATGCGCAATATTTTAACGAAAGGAAACATTCAAAATGTGTGTAGTAGCAATATGGAATTAGCAAGGCTCAGGCCCAGTCCAACGACTTTTGGTGCCATTTAAACATTTTGGGTAGCAATTTCCTTAATCCTATGCCTCTGACTGCATTAAGTGGGGTTGCTAAGAAGTAAAGGAAAAATCTGAACCAGGATGACACCAGGTTAGCTTAATCCTGTGAAAGATTGCACATAAATATAAACGGATTACTTTTGGAAAAAGTATAGTTCCACTAAATAGGTTGGGAATCCTTTCCCATGATTTCCTCTCAAACATTTATGCCACGAAACAGTATTTTTATATAAAAAATATTCCTATGACAGCTTTGCTAGTGGATCAAGAAAAGGGATCCTGAAATTAAGGAGCCTTGGTGGCACAATGGTTAGAGTGCAGTATTGCAGTACAGTCTGCTGGTTCAAATCCCACCAGGTTTAAGGTTGACTCAGCCTTCCATCCTTCTGAGGTGGGTAAAATGAGAACCCAGATTGTTAAGGGCAATATGCTGATTCTGTAAACTGCTTAGAGAGGGCTGGAAAGCACTATAAACAGTATATAAATCTAAGTGCTATTGTCAGAATCTAAAAGGACATTTTAACGAGACAGCTATTGCTATTGCTGTTAAGTTGGAGCTAGACACTACATTAGGGTGACCATATTTGATAGCCAAAAAAGAGGACGGGGGGCATGGGTGGCGGCGTGGGTGGTGGTGGGCGGCGGCAGCGGCAGTGGGGGGACAGCGGTGGGCAGTGGTGGCGGTGGGGGGGTCACCGGCAGCGGTGGGGGGCGGCGGGGGGATCAGTGGCAGCAGGGGTGGTGGTGGGGTGGCGGCGGCTGGTGGCTTCCCTTCGCCGGAAATCGACCACAAATCCAGACTTGGCTGAGAAGCAAGAAGCTTGTTCCGACGATGCAGGGAAGGCGGGATCTCTTGCTGGAGCCTCTCGCTTTTCTCCATTTGCCTGGACATGACATCGCCACTTTTACGTCCAGTCCGGGGCGTCCGGGTAAATTTATAAAATTTATAAAACCCGCCCGGACACCCAGGCAGGATGTAAAAAGAGGACATGTCCGGGCAAAAGAGGACGGTTGGTCACCCTACACTACATATTTCTGTTAATAATAAATCAGTAGCAAAGGAGAGGAAAAGTTGTTATTTCAATATGTATTTTGATAGTAAGTATAACATATGGTAAGCACAGAAAACTTTTCATATACCAGAATTCAGAGTAAAGTAAATCTGACTGGAAAACTCATTGTAGAAAAAAAAACATGGAATACAAAGTTATAAATACAGTAGATTTTGAAGCCTATATGTTGTTTCAATGATGATATAAGTCATTCAAGAGTTTATTATGTATATCTGTATTATTTTGGAAAAATACACATACAACAAAGATACATAAAGAGAATTTAACACTTTTTTTTATTCGAATGTTCTACCTAGTTTAGTATTTGTCTATTGATGTTCATTAGATTATGCTTTTTGGAAGTTTTGAAAAACATGAGCATAATTTCCATAGTTTAGAAATTCTAGGGCAACTGTAAAGCTGATTACAGTTTAAAATCTAAAAAGTAAAAGTGTCTCTTATTTTGCAGGTACAGCTCCAAATTCTCCAATCAGTATGCCAGAATCCCCTCTTTCCTCTTCCATCTCAGGATCTTGGAATGATGAGTGTACTATCTGCTATGAAAATATGGTGGACACTGTGATTTACTCCTGTGGACATATGTGTCTGTGTTATACATGTGGGCTCAAACTCAAGAAGATGGCTAATGCCTGTTGTCCTATCTGTAGACGTGCCATCAAGGACATAATCAAAACCTATCGTAGCACTTAAAGTTGCATGGCAGAAGGTTAGGAACTAGGAAGAGGATCTTCATAAAACTTAAACAGGACAAGGAAGGTGGGAGGAAGTGGTTCCCTTCTTTAAATATGTAGCTAATTTTGAATGTGGTTAACTGTGGACACGGCCTTCTCCCACCTGAAATTTGAGGGCTAAAAATGTCTTCTTTCTTTGGCATCTAACAAAGTGCTCCTGTGAACATTAGGCTGGACTTCATGCCTGCCTTTCCTTGGCTCTCCATTGCATTTTCTTTGTTCTTCCTAGTTACAAGGCTCAAAGGAGAAAATAATGTGAAATAAGCAGATTTTCATGTTACGTTAAGTGAACTAAATGAATACTTGGAAACAAAAGTAGAATTAGGACAAATCATTTCAGTGCTAGAACTATCTTGATGGGCAAGAGAGCCTCACATAGGATTTCCCTCCAGTTTTCCTAATCATATCAGTGGCTGCCGTATTCTACAAATAATTATAGTGCAGCATATGCTGCTACTAAGGAAGACTATGCTTGGATTGGTTTTTCTATGCTGTGCTGTGCACAGAGGGCCAGCAGCTAAACATTGACCTTGATTCTAGTTTCTGTAGCCGACCTCTTCTACTTTTTCAAGGCAGCAGCTGTTCATATCTCAGAAGCATGATCTCACTTCCTTCTTTAATCACCTTCCTCTTTTATTTCCAAAGTTCATTACACTAGGAAATTGTGCTTTGGGAAAATGATGGCACATGATGTCAAAGCCATAAGGATGAGAGTTGATGAAATTTTATTTTTAATTTGTCACCAGGACATTCATATCCCAGGTTTGAAAGGAAAGAAAATGATCACTTGTATAATCTTTTGCCCAAATGAATGTTTGCTACCGAGCTGGATTTATATTGTTTGAAGGGAAAGAAATCAGGACCAAAATGGGTTTTATTTATTTTTTACTTGCCTCTTTGATTTAATGAAGGATTCATAGGAGCAGAACATGTAAAGAATATATTCATTTCACTTACTCATAGAATCATATGTATCCTTGGCATTAGTGAATTCCTGGAATTTTTTTTTCTGTCTCCAGTCACAAGTAATCATGTCATATTTTATATTTCATTTTCAATAGTCCATTGTTTTCTTGTTTTTAGCTGGTCCACTTAACAAATCTTAAATCAGAAATTGCATTTCAAAATTACTATACGTGAAATAACTATTTCTGAGATGGTTGATTGAAAAATGACAACAAATCTCATACCCTAGCTCACAATTTCAGTTCCCCAGTATGGACAATCCAGGTTTAGAGAGTGAATAGTTAAATTAAGATAGAAATCTAAGAAAAAAAAGATTGACAAGCCATTTTTCATCCAGTCCAAATAATAATAGTGTCTGGTACATATTTTACAGTGCAGAGATTTTGCTATACTATATGGTTGGCATATAGTTTTTTACAATTAAGGTGATGCTTCTCAGAACCCCACCCCACCTCGATTCCCTTTTATATGACAAATTGTACCTCAGAATTTAAGAACCCACATTCTCTACACATTTGATATCTCAATAATTACAATTACTGCCATTTGATTGTTTTTCATCTACTATGTTTATGGAGGACTACCCAAATCCTCAATTAATTTTGTCTCTCTTTTGGCTTCTTCAAATTACAATAGCCATGTGGTGTTTAACAGAAATGCTCAACTCATATTATGCTAGTCCTATACCCCCACTGTATGAAATTAATGCAAGTGATGGACAGTTCTTACAAAAATAATCTTGAATTGTTGCAAACACCCAACGACTTAATATTGTAGTCTGGAAACCAGCAACAATCTTTTCAGTATCAATATTGACTAGAATGAGACAATTGGCACCCTACAGATGTTTTAGATTTTGATTTTCATCAGTTCTACCAAGAATGGCCCAAAACAAGGAACTGTAGGAAATGCAGGCCCAAATATCTGGAGGACATCAGGTTGCATCTTTGGCCAGATCTTAATAAAGGGAACTAATATACAACCAGATAGGTTTCACGCTACAGTTGAAGTCCTATGTAGATGGGAAACTGGTTCAATGGGGTGAGACGTATATGTCACCACAGACATTACTGAAGCACATGACTTATGGTATTGGGTGATGGATATTCGGTAGGATTTTCAGGGTTCTAGGTTCTTCTCTCCTATGTTGCCTTGAAAGAAACTTGTTGCTGGAGTAGTTACAATTCTAAAATGGAATAATTAGTTGTAAATTGTTTGGTTGATTCAGGAAATTCTGAAAAGATTGTGTCCTAGTTTTTTAAAATTATCTCAGAAAGCACTGGGTTATTTAATGTAGACATTAAATTTATGCCACTCAGCTCAGGAACTCCACCTTGCTGTGATGTTGCAAAATCATTTGAACCAGGAGTTTTTGTTCAAGTGATCTGAGTAATACAACTGATAATATATGTCCTATTGCTATCAATGAAAAGATCTAAATAAAGAATTCTAAGTTTAGATTGCAATCTTAAGCCACTTGAATTTGGCAGTGTTTCTGCTGAAATCAATGGGACTTAGTTCTAAATTAATATTGTTAGGAATAGATTATATGTTTCCTTTAAAATTCATAAAGAAGTCAACTTCTTATATATATTTGTGGAATCCTACAAATACAAAATAATGTTTGAGTTGATAATTAGGTAATGACAATTTTTTTAAAAGATAGTATCAATTTTCTGGGCAAGGGTTAAAGATGGCATTCGATTTCAGGCACAGAAAATATAATCTAATGAAGTTTCTTTAAAGGAACATGCAATATTACCACTCACAATAGTTTTTTCAGTTATGTTAATGGAGAAAGCAGATCTTTTGTCTGAAAAAAAAGCAGCAAGAAGGATTTTCTGAGCATCAATATTTATAGAGTTCTTGGATATAATTGTGGATTTCAGAGGGGAGGCAAAAAACCAGCAGCGGCCAGTCCAGATCTCCAACAATACATAACAGTTGGAGATTATACATAATGTTCATTTCATAGGTAAAACTTTTTTTTTGCCACAAAGATGTTTAGGCTAGCATGTTTAACAACTTGTAATATTATTTACTTTTCTCCTTTTTAATGGAATGCTGTTTTGATAGGCTAGGATAAGTTTTGGGAAAACTTAACCATAGGCTTTATGCTTAGCAATTAATATATTATGTATAGCGTAGCTGGTACTGTGCATGGGAAAATATTGGCTTCATTAAAAAATGTTAGGAATTTACTAATTAGGACTGTATAGAATTTTGGATTCAAAGGGGGAAAGGGTACTTGAAGCATATCTAGGAAGTCAAATATGACCAAATATGACCAAATCTTTAAAATAGGAATAGCTATTAGAAATAGCTGTCTTTTTAAGTAGAGCATGATCCCAGGAAAAGACTTAGCTACTTTAATGATACTACTTTAAGGAGTATTCTGCAATTGGCATGTGAGTGTCCCTTGTGCCCAAACACCTTTTGAATCCAAAATGCTGCAAGGCTTGTTTTTTACATAGTCCCCATACTTTACATACAGTTTTGGCTATTAAACAACGTTGAGACACAAGCTAGGGAAAATGTGCAAGAAAGGTATTATAGTCCACTGGAGTTCACATTTGCAGTGCAATTTATTTCATCCTCTATTTGTTTGAATTACATTGATTTCTTTCTCCATCTAGTCTAATGGGAGATTGAAGTAGTCTTCTGAGTCTTGTAATGGTCATGGACATTAATTTATTAATATATGATAAAGACCTCCCAGAATTAGGTCAAAATAATGGTCTTAAGTTTACATGCATTAATTTTTTTAAAATGCACAAGCACAGTCTGAATATCAAAATTAAAAATGCATCTTTGCACACTAACAATTTATCTGCAGTTTCTCATCATGTCCTTTGATATTTCTATAAATTGTGCACTATGTTGCTCCTCCAACCCTTTTCTAAGTGCAAAAGTAATGCTTATAAAGCTAAGCAGTTCAAAAAAGTCCAGTAAATTGTTTTTGTTGGTACATTCTCATTCATTCAAATTCCTATTTCTTCATATCATGGACATGAATGAAGAGGGCATGTGGGTAAGGTCACGGTGTTTTTTACACCTCTAAAATGCCAAACAGCCAAAGATATTTTATTCTGTAGCATAGACAGGACCCTTAATTCAAAATTGTGAATGTTTTAAGTCAAGTTTCTTTTGAGTTCATGTTGTCCCCTTGTGTCTTCAAGGATCATTCATACATATTGTTTTGGTTACAGTGTGGGAATGGTTTTCCACTCCTGTCTTTATAGATTTCTTTCTTTAAAATAGTTGGGTTTACAGCCCTAATACTATCTATTAACTTAGTATACAAGTTTCTCAGCCCAGAAAAGGTTGGCCAGAAGCTGCCATCAGTAAGAATAACATAATTTTCAAATGAGTAATTAGTTAACAGTAACCAAAAATCAGAAAGAATGAATCATGAAAAGTTTTTGCCTTATAATAAAATGTATTAGTCTTAAAAGATGTATTAAACTTTTTAATGATTTTTTCCCACTATCGCTTGTCTTTTTAAAAAGTGGGATGTTAGTAACATAAGGCAAACCAAATAATTTGTTTGACACTAAAGGAAAGAAACTTGATTTAATTAATTTTGTTCTCTCCCTGTAAACAGTTGAAATAACAATTGTTAATAAATTGTTATTCACTGATCCCTAAATATTTCTTCAATATTTTCATAAAACATCTGTTCTTGACCACGTTTAATAGGTGAGGTTCAGTTCAGTTCCTTATGTTTGGCTTATTGTACTCCCAATTATATCACACCAAAGCAAACATTGTAAATACCTATGTTGAAGAAAAATTGCCAGTTTGTAAGCCTCCAACCATCATAATTAAGAGATAAGGACATTGTTTTGACTTGAAATTATGAAGTTCTCCTAAAAAACAATATTAGTCCCCCAATTATCAATCTCCCCTGTAAATATCTTAACAATATATTTTTAAAAAAAATCTTTTTAAAAGAATCCAAAGGTGCAACAGGTAGGAAGACCCTAATCCTAATTAAGTTGCTTTGAGGATCTGAATATCCTCTGTTCTGTGGCCTTCTGGAGCAAAACTAAGATATCCCACTGATATTGCTTTCCTCTATTATATAACTTAAGATCAATTTGGCTTTTTGCCAGAATCATGTGGCTATTTGTTCCAAGAAAGCATGGGAGGGAAGAATCGCCTGAAACTCCAACCGCAAATTCTCACAGAACAGAACCAGAGGAAAACAGTAGTCTTCTGCTTTTCTCACTTGTTTAGCACTGTGTGCACATATAGATCAGAACCCAGTTTCTAAGAACTTGCACTTGTCTACTAAACTGCTTTTTCTCTGCCTCCCCTTCATCAGCTCCATCATTTTTGCACATGGAAACTAAAAATATATTCGCATGGGGAAAAAACAGCTCAGGATGGTACTTGGGAGTGAAGAGAAAGTAGTACTAGAAATAGGGACCATTATTATAAGAGTATAACTTTATATACCGATGACCAAAGTTGGAACAGCTAAGAGGAGCCAAAAAGGAAGATGAAAACAAAGTATTTTCATGCAGGAGACAAGTATTTCACCAGAACAGCAGTAAGGTTGATTTCTTTTCCTCTCTGTGTCCCTGTGCAAAATCTGAAATAATTCCTGTGATTCAATGTTATTGACAAGAACATTTCAACTTTTAAATGCTTTATTTATTTGTATGTTTGTGTTTTCAAGACAGATATAAACATCTGTTCTATTCAGTGTGACAATTGCATAGCTGTAAATAAAGTTGGTTTAGGTAATCTGTGGAATTGCAGATGTGGGCTGCTTGTGGCGTACAAGGTAGGTAAGTGTCATGGGATGAGCCTAGGAGCACAGAGAGCTCCATGTAACCAGTTACCTGGTCATAGGTACAGGTATTTGCATACACAGGTATCACATCACACAATTTCAAGGAGTTGAAAATTGTCCCTAATGTCTAGTAGCTTCCTGATTCCATGCACCTGTATTTGCATTTTTTTTTTTTGAAAAGCCCACGAAGTATGGAGCTAAAGACTCTGGTTGCTGTGTCTATTGGGCACACACACTCAGAAAAATAAGAAGTCACACAGAGTAAATCTATGCTGCTTAGAGCCCTTGAATTGCCTTTCATTGGGTAAGGATTTTCAGGTGCCAGTACAATATAGAGGCATTTTTTTAAAAAAAATGGAGGGTTTTTTTCAATTAATTTACTTCCAAGGCATAGTCTTATTTTTGATGTACAGAATGAGGTTTTGCTTCTGTACAGATTTTTTGGGAGGTTTTGTTTAACAAGATAATGCTTCTAGTAGAACAACATATATATGACGGCATTTTAATTACTTTCTACACATCTAATTTTCATAGATTAAGACTTTTATTATCAGTCTGACAACTCAGTGCAGATATTTGAACTATATGGTTTGGTGTTCTGTAGAAATTAATATGATTGATAAATAATATCTATACAGACTGTGCAAAGATGTCTGGCTTCATTAAAATTTTTCATTTTTATTTGTTTTGTTCCTCTCAGAACTAATCCTGGCTATATTACTTTGAGGATCTGAACATCCTCTGGTTTGTGGCCTTCATCCTCTGGTTTGTGGGAATAAAACTAAGATATCTCACTGATATTGTCTTCGTCTATTATATACAGTAACTTAAGGCAGCATGTTTTGAGTTCCTAGATGGTTTTCCAGCCATGAATGAACAAGATTAGCATCCCTTAACTTTTAACAAAGTTGCTGCAATTTGCAGTTAGACATCATGTTCTTAAGAATTTCTCAGATTTGTTCTCTTATACCTCATGTTCTAGACCTAGAACCTATTGACTAATCTTATTGTGCACTTTACCTGAGATTACAATCAGTTGTGAGTTGTTGACACCCTCCTGATGCTTATCATCTGATTTCTTTAAAATTCCTGCCACATATTTTTGCTTCATGCATAAAACCTACAGAAGCAGGCAAGAAATAACAATGCAAACATTAATGTTGAATCACTACCATCTAGTGGTTACTTTAATGATTGGCACATGACATTCAGAATTACTGATAAAAATCTTTTAAAATGAAGGGAGAAACTATTATATACAGAATATGTAGCACATATCTTGACTTTTTCTCAAAGAAAATCATATGGAAGGAAATGATTAACTGTTGGTTAGAGTCTCTTAAAGGGATTCCCACTAAAACTGTTTATTATTCCTTCTCTTTCCATAATATGCTAGTTTACTTCAAACATATGCTAAGTATTACAATTTTGGGAGTAGCAGCTTGGAGATTTTTAAAATTATTACTATTACATTTTTTTATACCACAAATCATCAGAACTGCATGGCAGAATGCAATTAAACCAATTTAACCTAATTGAAAAAATAGCTTTTGGGTGAAATCTGATGCATGATATGCAGTATGTAGTGTAGTCTAAAATAATTGGGAATTACATTTGTACTGTTAACATTTTCATGTGTTAGCTATCATGTACTGAGCAAAAAAAAATCTTTGTTGTTACATATTTGTAACACATAGACAAGGTGAGAACCACAGACCATTTCCACGAATAAGAACTTTTAGATAAATAGTTGATGTGTTGCTCTCCCAAGATGCTACAACACTCTGAGTGGAATCGGGCATTTAAATTAGTCATGTGTACACTCATTCCCAATTATTTTCAGTGGATTTATCTAAGCATGACTAAAACCTGGATATACTATTTTATTTATTTATTAAATTGTTTTTGTTTCGATGAAGGTGTACCTTTGTGGACTAAGGTTACAGTATGCATCATCTGAAATGCATCCAAAAAACCCCTATGCCATAAATATACTATATGAATATTTAAGATGCCAGGAAAAAGCTTGTTTTCCCCCCATATGTGATCAGAAGTGAACTGGCTTTTCTCAGACTTCACCAATGATTGACAATGTGAAAATTTTATTTTAAAATATGTTTTGGGTTGTTGATAATGTATATGCAAAGAACACGCCTGTATTCCTTGGTATACATAAAACAACAAAGCTTTTTGGTGGACTCTTAGACAATCCTTTCTATTGAAAATACTTGGTCTCCATATGTCAGTATATAAATAACTGGCAGCACCATATAGTGCACGTCAAAAATTATTTGAAGTAAGTCCTTTGGAAATCATGTAAGCATATTCATTTATTGAATTCTATGCTATTCATTAAAGCAGTCTTATTTTTTTATAAAATTGCCAAGAATGTGTTCATTAAAATCAATGAAACTTTTACAGAGGTACTGATTTATATCTTTCTTTTAAACTGAAAAAAAAAATGTAAGGCTGCTTTAATCAATAATTCTCAGAACTTTGAAATGTGCAGCCATTGAGCCACATTGTGCACAAAGCTTTGTGTAAGGAGTGAAGTCTTGCATTTTATAAACAATATTCTATAGTACCAAGTTTGTTCAAATAGATCAGGAATTAATTTGAATCTGTGGATATTCTAATGTTTCTAGTTGACCTCAACAGCATCCTGGGAGAGGCAAATTAGCTAGAGATTAGCCAAATCCCATAAAATGTTGAAAATAAATATTTCATCCAGAGTGCCACAATCCTGTATGAAATTTCATGGGATTCAATATAATTACTTGAATTCTTCAACCTTGAAATTGATCCCTAAACTTTCGAATGTACCCTCAGATATACCACACCTTGTAGATACAAGCTGTCATAATCTTATTTCTGGCTTTTGGTGAAGGGTAAGTTAAACCTTCAGAAACGTACAAGTTAGTCCTGCAAAGAAAAGTAAGTTTCCCCAAATCTTCAAATATGCTAGAAAAAAATACGTACATAAGTTAGATGAATCATTTAAAGCTAAAAGGTAGCTTCCCAAATTCCTACCAGTTTCATGTACAATGCCACTAAGAAAATGAAGAATTCTGAATTACGTTAAAATGTTGCTTTTGAAGATTTCTCCATGCACACTGCCTTCTTCATTCCCCATGTCATGGTAATCCCATATTAAAGTTATACTTGCTATGAATGACTTATGTAATATAGGGGAAATATTTTCAAATCAAGGTTAACTATTGGTGGCTTCATGGACTCAACAATGTAAGTTTTTGGGGGAACAGATGGAAAGTGACTTTTCTAGGATGATTTTTAAAAATGTTTTATTCCCTCAAGTAACTTCTTCAAATATAATTCTGATATTTGAGTCTTCAACCCAAGTTTTCACTAATACTAACCTTGTTTAACTTCTGAGCCCAAAAGTTAACTAGATGTCACTTGAAGCATTTTAAAAAAAGTTTTGTGAATTAACAGTTTTAGGCGATGTTGATAATTCATTAAGAAATCACTTGATGTTAAAGTGAAGATATTAAGAAGTTTTTGTAACAAGTTTATAATTTTTTAATGCTAGAAGAAATGAGTTGGCTAATAACTGGAACATAATTGAAAGAATAAAAACTTTAACCTTTCTGACCCATCAAACAATGTAAATAATTGGAAATAATAAAAAGAAATACAATTTGCAGTCATTTGAAGGATATGCTTTATTCCTCCCTTTTTAAAAAAAGTATGGCCAGTTAAAACACACAGTAATGTCTAAATTGCAAATAACTTATGTGTTTCAAAGAATCTTTTTCCAAGGGTAAAATCTTTTTTAGTTAAACAGGACATTATGTTTTTGATTTTAAAAACAAATATACACACAGGTAAAACTCAACAACAAAAAACATAAATATAAAAATTAAAGTTCATATTAGCACCATCTTTGGTCCAAGCAATGAGTAAACTGGGAGATCACTGTGAGGTATAGTTAGTTATCAAGTTCTGTCTTGTGAGACATTTAATATTGTATTGTGGCTTTACATTGCAAGAACCTGGGAATAAAACGAGAGGCTGCAGACTAGATGCTTTGGCAGTGCCTTTAAATGATTTCTTGTATGAATGTAAAAATTGCAGTGCAATCACTGCATATGATCTGAAGGATGGATAACAAAAAGATTATCTGCAGTTATGCTGCAGTTCAGTTTATCTTTAGCTGCACATGACCTGAGAGTTGTGCCTTCATATTCACTAGTTAAGATATAGCAAGAGATCTTGGAAGCACATCTCTTAATTTGCCTATTCATCAAGTACTTCTAAGGGCTTTCCTGGATTCTTGTTCAGCTGGCACCTCATTTAAAAAAACCACATATGTAGTGTTTTTATTGTACAGAAGCTTGCATAACAGACTTTATCCAGCTCAGGTACCCTGATGAGCACAAGACTACATTTCATGCTTTGCAACATCACTTCCACAATTACTGTACCATGCCATTCTGCAAATTCCAATGGAGCACCCCGAAAAGATGAAACATGACCCATTAAAAAATAGAAAATTGGGCCAAATATGTCCCCAAATGACAACTTTTTAATGACTGAAACAGACAAATAACCCAACTGCCAAGCAATACTAATGCCAGGTGTCTACCAGAAAACAAATCTTTACATATTTTAATAATAATCAAGTATATGGATGCCAAATAATATTGCAGCACAAAATTGTAAAAAAAATTACAACATTTTGGTTGAAACTGCACTCCTATCCAAATTCCATCTTTGGAAATTAAAGATTGACACTGTTCTTAGAAAGGAGCATTTGACTTTAGGTATGATTAATCTATATTCAAACTGATTAGTACAATTTAGTCTTACACTTTAATTCCAATTAGCAGTCTAAATGTAGACATTATCCTTTCCTGCCAGTTGTTTTATATAAATTAGTGTAATAAATTTCTGGTTGAGTAACGTCTTTGTACAGAATTAATGACTAGTTTGCACTCATGTAAATTGTTCCCTCAAATGGCTCTTACCAATGTGACCAACAATTCTGCAGAAAGAATAATAATATGTAAGGATCTAATATTCTTCATCTTAACAATCTATTTTCTTCCCCTTTTGAAAACAGTGAGTATCTCTGGGCTCTTTTTTTCTTGTTCTCCAAAGTGCACTCCAAATAAGATTCCTTTCTGTATCCTTCCTTAATGCAAACAACTCAAAACACCTCAGTCTTCACTATAAACCAGTATCTATTCTAACTTCAACAAATGACCTTTCTCAGGAAACTAACCAGACAATATTAAGCACATCCTCCACCATCCATCTTGATCACACAGCTCAAGGACCAGCCATACATCCTTCATCATCTCCTTGTCAACATACTCTTCTCAGACTTCTAATAATTACGTTCTCTTTATTCTAGACAACAACAATCACAATAAGCCCATTAGAAAAGACAACATTGGTTTCTATTAATTCATTGGAAGTTCTGTGCTGAACCATATGACAGACAAATTCTAATGACTTAGTTCATGCTAAAAAACCAGCTCCAGTTCATTTTAGGAGTTGTTTTATATTAAAGAGAATAAAATCTCTTTAGATCCTTATATCTTACTATTCTCTTAATTTTAGAACTTTTAAAGCAAGATGGTCACTTTTTTGCACATTTGGGTTTTATACAACTGAATATATAACTGCAATTTTGCAAAGCAAGTTTTAAAATGCTACGAAATGTGAGGGCAACAGCTGGTTTATCTTTCATTTATAATTATTCATTTCTTTTGAACAATGCATTGTCCCTTAGTCTAAAACATTAAGGTTATGCGATCATGACATTTTCAAATCATTTCATTTTTTCTTCTAAATGCAAAAGACATTACTTCTTCCAATTATAGGCATTCATTAACTAATTTGTCACACCACAAGAAAAACATCACATTTGACAAGTTAGTCCTCAACTTACAACCATTCATTTACTGACCAAAGTTACAACGGCACTAAAAACTGACACGACCTTTTTTGATGGTTGCAATATTCCTGTAGTCATGTGATTAAAATTCAGATGATTGGCAGCTGGCAGATATTCATGACACCTGCAGTACCATGTGATCACCTTTTGACAAGCAAAGTCCGATTTACTTAATTACTGTTACTAACTTAACTAGTGTTTCACTTAACTGCAGCAAGAAAGGTTGTAAATTGGATCAAAACTCACTTAACAAATGTCTCACTTAACAATGGAAATTTTGTATGTGATTGTGGTCATAAATTGAGGAGTACCTGTATGGGGAAAAATAGCCTAACATTAAGAAGTATCACATAAATACACATAAAAGGAACTCATGAAATCAAACACTTGGAGGGGGAGATAATGATGTATACATGTATATTAATGCATTCTGGGAAGAAGTTTTTAACTTTAATCCAATCAGCCTGTCCTCAGTCACAATCCAGTTATTTCTGACCATTAAAGAATACTACATCTATCCTCCAATTTGATGTCATAATAAACAGGTATCTCAACACAGGGCAGTAATGTTGGATGTGGAACATGTACAAAAACACCCTCAACAGTGTGAAACTTTCTGTTCATTTTTTCCTGAAAAAGTGCACTCTACAAACAATTTAAACACTTCACAGGGCCAGTCCATCTGGCAAATTTAAAGGCACAGATGTATTTGCTTCTGTCCCTGATAGGCTTAAATGATTTTATCATCCGGAAAACAGGGCCTTGAGTCAAGTCAGATTGGGCTGTTCTGCCTCCAAAGCAAAGATCTGAATTCAGTGAAACTGTTCTCCTGCTGCTTTAACACAATTTATACAAGCTCCTCACAAAAACAGAGGCATCTCCAGTATGGTGTTCTAAAAACCAAGTAGAGACTGAGGAACTGGACAAATCAATGGACTTCCAAGGATGCTTGAAAAAGGTCACTTGTTTTAGAACTTACAATTAACTAAATAGATGAACTGAGACACTAGCAGTAATTGTACAAGTCTAGAAGGTCATTTTGAAACCTGATAAGCTTTTCATATAGTTCCAATTAATCTGTACACATTTACTAAAAACTTAAATACTATTTCCCCACAATTCTCCTGAAAAAATATTTACAAAGAAACTTATGCTCCACCAATTTGTACCTGTTAAAGGCCCAAGATTATGTAAAGTACCCCTGATGTAGCCATAAAATATATGGCTGGCTTTTCTGAGATCTGATTTTGACTATTTAGCAGCAAACAATGGTTGATATTAAAGGCACACATTTTCTTTGCATGTGCAGAGTCTGAATCTTATCAGACTAAAAAATATGACTGTTGACTAAAATATTCTAAAATCAAACCTAACTGGAGTCCGTTGCACTCAAGTAATCAAAGGGAATATAAAAACAATAAGTGATGTTCCTTTTAACAAATCACTGATAGCATGAAGAAAGGCATCCTTGCTATCATTTCTCCAATTTAGAAAAGCAATTTCAGAGGGTTATTTTGTTAACCTATGTATTTCCATGTTAAAATAAGATGTCCAGTAGATACGAAGTGGCTAAGTTGTAAGACTATTTTCTGCTTATTCATATTCCATTAAAAATCTTGTGTTGTTTATAGAAATGTATTTAAGAAAAGCATGTTTTATTAAAAACTTTAATAAAATGTGTGTGTGTGTGTGAGAGAGAGAGAGAGAGAGAAATTGATTTCTAAATGGGAAAAGGACATTCTTTGGGGGGAAATACAGTGATAGTGAAATTCAGACCTGTTTGATTTTCTAATTTCACACAATATAGACATGTCCCAGTTTCTGAAGATTGTTGCTTCTGGAAATTCAGTCTCTGTATGCATATTTGACATTTCACTCAGTTTAGTGTGATGAATTAGATAAATGGATAATTTCCATCAAGTCACGTGTTAATGTCAAGCCATCTAAATATGAGCATTTTATTTTCAATTACAAATAAAGTCAGAAATACTTTTATCCAGCCACTTTATTTATATGCTGCCTTAGTGATAACATTCTGAATCTTTTCTTCAGTTAAAAAAAGGAGAGATCAAACTCCAACTTCATAGAAGTTTCTGTTTTTAAACAGTCTAATTCTGGAATAGACTGAATATTAAGATGCCTTGCAATACAGACATACTCTATTTCAAGCATTTACTTCTTGTATTTCATGCAGACTTTTAAACAGCAAGTACCCTTTGTCAACATGCCTTCAGTGTGACAACTTCTGTTCCAGGCTCCAGAATTTATTTCATATTTCTATGAAATAGCACCTACATGTCAATTCAAGAGTAAATTACTCTGACATCAATGTAAATCAGATAATTTGGACCTTCTGCTTAAGTTAGAGTGCATACGGCTACAAAAAATACGGAAGAACACTGAACATTGCAAAGAAAAGGGACAGCTGAGCAGCCAGTGAACCATCAATATGTCATACTTCTATTTGAATATGATAAACTTCTGGTGCCACTATCAAAGTTACACAGCCAACTTTTCCCCAAAAGTTTTCTTCATCCACTTCCTGTTTACTTCTGCTGTTGTTGTTCAACTTTCCTCAATCCTGTTTTTTTTTCCTTAAGAGTGCATGATAAAAAAATGACAGATGTTTAAAACCACACTGTGCCTCCACTTCAAGTCCTAGATGAGGGACCTGTTTTTGCTCTTTCAATATTGCACTGATCCTCTATTTGGATACTACACTGAGAATGCAAATATTGGATAAAATGTAACAATAATTAAAATATATATAATGAACAAATTGCTCAAGATGATCTAAACTTAAATATTACTACTGCTATAATAATGCTAGTAAATGCTAATGAAATAATTCTTTACCAGTTTCCCTTCCATTTTTTCATAAATGACAAAAAGCAGTAACAATTTTTTTTATAAATGGAGAGAAGCAAAAGTATAACTTTAAATTAAAATAAGCTATTCTAATATTCAAAAGTAGTTCTAAAAAGCACAATTCTATAATGCCATCGTCAAAATGTTTAGTGTTGCTTCTGAAAGGAAGACTTTGGAACAAGTTCATTGGAACAAATGTAGTTTCTACCGCAGTATAAATGCATGTGCAGTTGTTCATTTGTTTCAGCTTCTATCAATGGGACACAAATCTGTTAAAAAATTAAAGAGCCTATTTTTTTTCAGAAGGGTAGATTTCAGCAGGGACATCAATTGCTAGAGCACTATTGTTCAAATGTGGCAACTTTAAAAAGTGTGGATTTCTGTTCTCAGAATTCCCCAGCCAGTGCTGGTTAGGGAATTCTGGGAATTGAAATCCACATATCTTAGTTGTCAATTTTCTAAAACACTGCTCTAGAAAGTCAAAGAATTGAGAAACTAATTCAATGAACCCAAGGAATACTTAGACTGGTTTTTCTCAGTCTATATACCTCTGTTCTCCTGCTGAATAAATGGATTCAGAAAAATAGAACCATTTCAAATTTGTAAAAAAAAACCTGTGGTAAGCCAAGTTTACTACCTCAATTTGTGAGGGGACTCATTACAATCCCAATTTACATTATTTGGGGTAAAATATATGTACTTAAAAAGGAATAAGCTTTAAACTTAATTCACTAAAATGTGGAAATTAAGAAAAAGCAAGAGTATCTTTTTCAGGCATTATATAAATTCGCAATAACGAATTCAGAAGTGCTCATTATTATTAAAGTTGCAGTATACAGCAGAAAAAAAGTTTTCATTGTTTGGATTTTGTCAAAATATCAACCTGCATTTTGAGTTGTTTTTGTTGAAAACCAAGGCAATTTAAAGAACCAGGAAATGACCAGAAGTCACTCTTCTCCAAGAGTGCAATCTTTGGCTTAATATTCAATTAGTCCCCCAGAATATTAAAAATTGAGATCTAGATTATTTTGAAAGTACTATATAGTTTTTTTTAAATATCAGGCTTATGATCAAAATAAGTTAGAATTAGTAGATAATATTTTGATGGGGATAGCTGCAGCCCTTGTGAGTGGGATTTCAATGTATTTCTTCATGCATTGGCCTGGCACTGAAATTTGAATTCTTCAATCCCTAAACACTTATCTAGTATTTTCAAGGGCAAGTTAGAGATTACATGTGGGAAACAGTGGAATTGACTAAATTAAGAAGGTGCTTGATAGTGCCCTCTATTTATCCTTCTACCTGTATTTGAACCTAGATATTACTTTCATATACCATAAAACCAGCTACAACTTCCTCTACATAAAGCTTCTAGAGATGTGACACATAAAGATTTAAAATAAAAAATAAGCTAGTTAGCACAGAAAACTACCTATCCAACTACTGTATATTTATGTATTTTTTTGTATTATTGGGGCAGTTTTATAGAACAAATTAAGACTCACTTTTATAATGCATAAAATACAAATTGATAAGCAAATTGACTTATTGACTTATAATTATTCTAATTATAAAGAGACACTTTAAGAAACCAGTCCTTACATGTGCCAATTCAATATTACTGTTCCATAAAAAATGCAGCTAGGAAAGAGAACAACATGGAAAGCTATTCTTACTGAAAGTATGGGCAAATTATATTTATATAAGACTTTTTTTCTTAAGAATTTGCAGAAGAATTTGAGAGTCAAAATGAACTCAAGTGACTTTCTTGTCAGGAAAAACTGCAGATGAAGTCTGGGTAGCACTAAAGAGAAAGCGCTATACCACTAATTCCAGATGTGGCTAGAAATGGTTAACCGTTTTAGGGAATCTGTAAAATGTATTTTCAAAATCCCTTTGGTTCAATTCTGTACACATAATTCCCCAGTGCTAAGATGATCAAGAACATTACAAACTAATTTGCTTCTGTACAGCAAGAAATACTGATCCCTTCTTGGGCAAAATTTGATTCTGGCTACCTGAATCTCCTGTGTTTGAAGAGTCTTAATGGCTCAGTACAGGATTTTTGGGAGCTGCATTTTTAGCTTTCCCAAGAGATGATGGCATCTTTGGAACAAAACTGTATAGTACAAATTTTAAATAATCATAAATTATTTTAATAAATAGATGTTCTTAAAATGACAATTTATACTGCATCTTTAAATAATGCACTTGATTTTCCTGCATTTTGGTTTAAAATGGTTAAAGTGCATTAATTCAAAAATAATGAACCACTTCGTCATCATTATTGTTTTTTTAAAAAAATCATAAACATTAATATGTGTTGCTAAATGACTAATATTAGTACTGCAATCTAGCAGATTATTTGATGACTTTGCTCTACTTAATACTGTCCAGCAGAAGAAAATAATACTATTTTAAACTCAAGCAGCTTTGGCAGTCTCTTAAATTGCTGCTCTCTTTTGAACAAAACATAAATATGAGGAAACACTTGAGATGTAAAGCCTCACGGAAAGGAGGGCAAAACCACACCATTTTCAAATGCACTTTGGTGTAGAAACCTGCCTTCTCCTAATGAATGTATTATTATTGAGATTAGAGAGGCCTGTTGGGTTTCCTCTTCATCACCAGGCCTCTTCTTCCATGCTATTTCACCGTAGGAGCATGGAGAGTAGCAGTGGTGATGTACTGTAATAGATCGTCTTGAAAGGCATCTATCACACAAGGCGTGGAAATCAATCCCTCAAGTTATTTTTATAATGTAAATATATGTAACGCATAACAAAAGAATAAAAGAGGCAAGAATCAAGTGATAATTATGTAATTTTCAGAAAGCTAAAACATCTCAAAATATATTTAATTTTTAATTGTTCGGGGGGGGGGGAATGAGTTGAATCCTATTAAAAATCTTCCGATTCTTTCATCTTCTAGTGGTAGAATGTAAGACCGTGATGGAGATAACCAGATGATTTAACATTTTCTCCCTAAAAACCCCAACTCTTTTCCTTCATTTTCCATGTAAAATATTGGGCTTCAAAGTGGCAATAAATCTGTTGTCTGGTTTCCATATTGTTTAAATAAAGGCCTTCTGGTGTTGTTGCTGTTGTTTACCAATTACAAAGTTCACTGCAAGGCTAGTAAATGAAAATGCATCAAAATATAAACACACTTTGTACCAAAGCCTTTGCACAAACCCCAGTGGTTTTAATCTTTATGCTTTTCCACAAAATCTCATTAAAAAAAAGCATCTGAAATCATAAATAAAAAGGCAAAAGAGGATACGTGATTACATAATTCCTGCTTTCTAACATTCCCAGTCTAATGGTGCTCTGTTCAATCACCTTTTGACAAAACTAACATCCAAGTGAGAAGAACAAAAAAAAACCTGTACTGTTCTTTAAAAAAAAAAACTTGTTCAGAAGACTGCTGTTTAGTAATAAAATCTCTCCCTTCCTCCTCATATATAAACTAAAATGAAGTATGCAGTTGGTAATGTCCATTGCTTTTGCTCATTCCCATTCTGACTTTGAAAACATAGATGCTTCTTTGCCAGGTAAGAATTGGCATTGATTGAACATGAAATGAAGAGAAGCTTGATGAACCGTCAACATTCAGATGTGCACATATAGCACCTATTTTGACACGCTTCTTTTTATTGCAACATGAAACTAATTCTGGATGGCCCACGTTCTTCTCAGTGAAGTACTCAAGGAAGAAAATAAATAATTTCCCACAAACATACAGCGTGCTGGATTGGGCAACTGCCTCCTTATATGCAGTGATGTTCATGTTCTTGTCTGTTCATACACATGACGAGACAAATGATGTAAGCATGCCAAACCCTTCCCTTCATAACAAAAAAGGTAGACAATGGCCCATTGTGTGGAAGCAAATTTTGTTTGTTTTTTTCAGCATGGCACACAGTCAGCTCAACTCAGCTCCGCCATTTTTATTTTTCTCTTTTTGATGGTAATGCTAATTGCCACAATTTGTTGAGGAAAGTTCTATTGGTTTGAACTGTCCTCTTTCACATAATGGACGTGGTGAGGAATCACATCTAGAACCTGCACAATTGGTTCTGACAGTAGCATGGTGAGAGGAGAAGCATCATCTGCATGGTTATTCTGATGGAACTATGCACCTCCCTTCATTCCTCCCTCCAGGACTACAAGATCAGGGACTTCTGCAGGGTTTGGGATAAAGAGCAGCACGACAACATCAGTGCCCTGGTGAAAGCAGGGCATGTGCAACACAGTGCAACTCTGCCACAGCCAAAAGGTAGAGCCTAAGAAGAGGAGAAGCAATAGATGTTTGAGAAAGGTGTTCCCTCCCTTAGAAAGCTAGCCAGGCCAAACCATAACAGGCCATAATCCAACAAAAAGAGAAGCAGGTTGCTCTACTGGTCTTCCTCTTCTCATCTTTGGATCTGGATGAAATTGTGATTAATTATTCATTGATATCCAAAACTCTGAATAACTGAACTGTCTGACAAGTACTCTCAAAATAATTGCAGTACATATTATTCAGAAGGCCACAAAAGGAAAATATTGAAGTTGAAACTAGTATGCAGAAGAGATTGTGTGCAACTCATAGTTTTAACGTGTTTACAAACATTAGGGAACCACATAAAATGGAATTACACTTCAAAGTCCACTTATAACCTTTTAAAAAATACCCCTCCCCATTCCTGGCCCACCTGACAAGTAAGGAATACAAGAAGAGAAAAAAACCAAGATGGATAGTACTGGACAAAGCAGAACAATAAGTGATTCAAATCCAATACCAGAAATGGAAGGGAAAAAATCCTTCTCAAATCTTCAAACTAGAGACCAGAATGCAATCGCTGAGTGATGGTTTCTTGAAAATTTTCTCCACTTGCTCTGTTCCCCACACATCTTCGGCCACATCACATGGGAGAAATGAACAAGCAAAGATTTTTTATAAAACACAATTGGGTTTGGCATCAAACTCCCAATGAATCCCAAGTAAACCCATAATTCCAAACTAGAATGTAAAAGGCACACATTTGGTTTCTGAGTATTAAAATCAGGATATAGGGTAATGTACCCTGATGCACATCTTTGTGGGTGGGGAGAAGAAATAAAAGGGCATTAATTCCAGCTGTATTTTCTTGATACTTGCAGAATGAGACCATTCCTTCAAAACATCCTAAAAGATGGCAGGCTTTCAGGGCCACAAGCAAAACTGAACTGTCCTATGTATGTACAATAGTGTAAAGGAAATACATCTTTGTATCTTTTCCCTTTTTCCAAATGTACACCATAGGGAAATATAAATTAGTGAATTTAAATACATTGCAATACTATTTCTTTTTTTCCAAATAATTTGAGGGCACCCAGCCTTTAAATGGTTTCCCACTGTCCATGATCTGGCAGTACCACCAGCCATTTGGGTTTTTTTCCAATACCTCCATGCAGACACCTTCTTGAAACCCAGCGGTTTCTTCATCTCCCTCATAATCTGCAATGGAGATATAAATATCCTTAAGGTTATTATGAATGAACTGGGATTTTTCAATGGGCTTGGGCCTGACAGTGGACACTGGAATTCCATTGCGGTCAGTTGGTATGTAGGAGGCATTATCTGACCCTTCAGAGCCCAATCGACCATCATGTTTTACTTTAGACTCATTCATTTGGGATTGGGCAGCACTGAAAGATGAATTACGACGTACAGACCTCAAATGATCTGTGGCAGAAAGAGACTCATTCCTACGCAGGGAACAAGGCAGATTATTATCCTTGGGGGGTGGAGAGACAAACACTGACTGTGGTCTCACTGCTAGCTGCCTAACTCCATTTCGCAATTTGACAGGCGCAGATGCTTTGGAGAAGCCACCAGGTGGCTTATTAGGAATAGGGGGTGTTCTTTTGTTCTGATTGATAGTATTCAGTGCTTGGACCTTCTTCTCTATTTTCTCCAAGCTATTGGATTTGCTTTCATTTCTTCTGTTTCTTGCCTGTGATATGTTGGATGTGGTATCTTCTCCACAGGAGGCGTTTTCTTGTTGCTGGTTATCAAAAGGGATCAGATAATGAGAAGGAGCCCACCCTTCTGTTTCTCCATATTTCAAATACCACCATCCACTTGACTGCTTTTCCAATACTTCCACTTCTATTCCAGCAGGGAAACTGATTTCAGAATCTTGAACTTTTTGATAAGAATCAGTGGTTATATACAGACATCTGGAGGGATTGCTTTCATTCTCTGTTTTGGCTAGCTGGCTGGCATAAAATAAGGTATGGGAAGGAGATGTAATGAATTCTGCAGAATTTCTTCTGAAAGACTCTTCTGAGTTTCCAGAAGTTGTCTGAGGTGGACTTTCAGACTCCTCACTTCTTGAACCTTTAAGTCCACCTCTGAGTTGCCCAGTTGGTCTCAGATGATGACGTAAAGTACTGATGTTCATCATTTCTTGACTTTGAGAATCTGCTTTGTTCAGAAATGGTTTTGGTCTCACCATTGGTTTTGCTCTGCTAGACATGAGCTCTCCAGTATCCCTTTTTGTGCTGGATTTGGGTATACTACTTAGGCCAGCATCTGAGGCTGATCTTGGCTTTGTCTCCTCATTATGACTGCAATGAGACTTCCCGAAGTTTGTTTGAATACTTTTGGGTTTCAGAAAGGAAGATTTAGGAGAAAGTGAACGTGGAGAATTTCTTTGGATCAAAGATAGTGAGGAACTTCGAGAATCAGAATCTCCACTAGATTCCTTGCTTGACAATGCATCTTCTATGTAAGGTCTAAAACCTTCATTTTCATAGATTGTTTCCTCTTCATGAGTCACATCATCAGAAGACTCTCCAACTCGAAATTTTGCTCTTTGGAGAGATAATCCTGGGGAAGGTTTCGGAAGGTGGAATGAGCTTCTGTCCGAGTTACCATCTTCTCCTTGGCTCAGCTCAGATTCTGAGTCATGGCCAAAGGCAGGCACATCATACTCTGGTTCCTCATATCTCTGCTTGTGTGGGGAATCTTGGCCATCTCCTGAAGCTGTGGTACTAGCAGCTGTTACTTCTTCAGAATCCTTTACTTTATTAGGAGGAGCAGGGGGAGGAACTTTGGGCCTGGTCAGAGTACTTGTTCTCCTATTTAAATTGGGTTTCTTCCTTTTATCAATATATGATGCTGAAGCCCAGCCTTCTTTTTCTCCAATCTGGACATACCACCAGCCCCCAGAATTCTTGTCAATAACCTAGAGAAGGATTAAATCATAAATTAATTATGGATGCAAAACATTCATACATTTTTTTATCCAAACTTCTCTTTGATGTTTGCTCACTATATGACAACTATCCATCATCGACTCATTTCCTATTTTAGTCTTACCTCTGCTTTTTGTCCTCCATGAAAGCTTATTCCATCAGCAATACAAGACTGGAACTCTGCAATAGTATAATATTCAACTTCCACTGATGGTGGCTCAGGAGGTTTAGGTAGTTGGAAGCCCTGTGGCAATAAACAGTGACATAGAGATTACTTAAACATGTCAGAGAACAAGGGAAGAGGACATCTAAAATCAAATTATTAGAAATCTACTTGCAAAAAACAAATGAATATAAATTATGGCTGCTGAAACTCCCTAAGCAAGAAAATCGAAGTGACACCAGTAGTGACACACCCAACCAAAACCAGAATTGTACAACTCACTGTGGCCAACTCACCCCATCTGACTTATCCTGGCTGTCTCTCTTAGCCAACTAGCTATGGGACAACTTGCCATGGGACAATTCAATGCAGTATAACTCAAAGGAGAAGTAGAATTGCAGCTCACCCCAGCCTTTGGAACCTCTAACCTGAAAAGATTCAAACCTAAAGCAAGACAAGGCACACTGCAATTAACTTGGTCCTCTCTTGAGTTTATTTATTATTTATTTTATTTCCTTTGTTGAATCATTTATTTATTTATTGAATTTATATACCGCCCTCTCTCCCTCAGGACTCGGGAGTATTCCTTATATGAATCATCTCATGGCAAATTCTTCCACTCGAGTCAACTGCAGTGTCCAAGACCCATCTAAAAGTCCTACTTGTCAGAATTAGAAATGCTGATAGTTGTATACAAAACACTGAAGAGTATTGTATTGGGAAAGGCTATCTTCAATTCTCTTAACTCTGATATATACTAAATTATTATATTTTTGAATACTTCAGCTGAAAGATTCAAAATAAGGTTGATTAATATTTTAATAATATACCCCTATGTATAATACTAATAATACTCATAAAAACATTAGCAATACCTTAGCGATAAAACTTTATAGGGATCTATCTAACTACCATCATGGATGAATTCAGTCTCTCAGATCATAATACCTTTCCTTATGATAAAAAAACTTAACCTATTAATGTACCATTTATTTCCCTAATTGCTCAGTGGAGGCACTAAGGGCTGGTTTCCTTAAGCTCTTAATATTAGGCAATGTGTTTCTGTAATACTAAATATTTAGTGACTTAAATATAAAAACAAAATCACTACTCACCAAACTAGATTCTCTTCTTGGAGGAGGTTTCATACGCAGATTTGGAGAACCTTCACAAAGAAGGAATATTTCCAAATTATTGTCGATAAAAAGCAAAAGGCTAAAAAGTGATGTTTATTAACTCTAAGTCCAGAGGGTTTATTCTAATATTCTAATAGCCACAGTATTTAAAAAAACCTGAGCAGATGAAAAGAATCTGCTCTACAGGACATTCCAGAACAGATCATAATAATATATTTCTTGTACTGTTTTATTTGGACTTCTAGACCTGGAAAATGGGATTTTTCAACAATTCTAATATTCTTTCATGTTCAAGTAGTTACAGGCAACCCTCATATTTAAGCTTGAATCAACATGCCAGTATTATTATTTCAAACTTGTAAAGCAAATACGGTTTCATCATTTTAAGTTATCAAACTAATTCTTATATTTAGTATCAAGGGAAATTTCAAAAAACAAACCAGTATATTACTTTCATTTAAGAGGATTATCAGAGAAGAATAACCATGACCAGGTTCTCTAACAAGAAGGGAATCACTACCAGGTACAATACCAGACAAAGAACCTTTCCATATGCTACTTGAGAGGACAAAGATACATACAAAAATATATAAAAATGCAGGTAGTCTTCAACTTATGACCACAATTGAAACCAAAATTGCAACTGCTAAGCAATGAAGTTAAGAGAGTTATCATGTAACCAGGCTAAATTTTATGACCATTATTACCATTGTGTGGTAAAATAGCATGACTTAACACAATTGTTAAGTGAATCTGGCTTCCCTTAACTGCTTGTTGGAAGCTGGCCAGTCGTAATCACATGTTCGCAAGACACTGCAACCATTATAATTGCCAGCTGGTTACCAAATGCCTGTATTATGATCATTTGACTGTGGGGCAATGCGACAGTTTTAATTTTGATGATGAGTCACAACCCGCTTTTCCTGAGATAGTCGTAACTTTGAACCATCATTAAACAAATGATCATAAGTTGAGGACTATCTGTACCTCAAGATTCAGATCTGTGGACAAATATACAATCTGTTCCAAAAAGGCAAAACCATACATCCAAAATCAAATGATTAATGCCTCCTATTTATCTGGACTGAAGTTTGATTTAGTAGTCTTCATTCCATACATATAAAAAGAAAAATGTTCATTAATATAGTGATTACACCATACTTTATAGTTATGAGTGGTGTTATGAGCAACATGCAGTTATAGAATAATGTATCAGGTCAAAATTTAACTTGTGTACCACCAAATACCATAAAGTAATGGGTCACTAGTCTCCAATATCATTTTCCAGAATATGATTATCAAAACAGAAGCAGACAGACTCAAATACAGTGCCTTCAGCTAATATACCAGAAGGACACAACTCCAGAAATATATTATGATCCATTGCCAAAATCTGCTAATAGGTTTTCATAAATTAAAAGGATGGTACACTACTTCTCCTTGGAAAAGCAATCAAACACCATAAACTAAATTGAAATGGCTATAGCAATTTCAATTATTTACTTAATGATTAAATTTATATAGCCAGCTATGTTACCCAAGGCAATTCTGGGCAGCGCACAACAATAGATAAAAAGAATATAAAAATAGCAAATATAAATATAAAAGACCATAATAATAGATATCTTAAAAATGAAAAAAAAAAATACAGTCCATTCAACATACAAGTAATTCCAAGACTACTAATATGAGTTTCAGCTGTTTCAAGTTGTTTCCAATACTATAGTTTTTTGGGACTGAGAGGGCTGGGTGGAGATAAAGTCATATGGA
>JAEANM010000612.1:0-34067 GCA_017656035.1 Myanophis thanlyinensis
TAAATAAATAAATAAAACAAACATATGGACAATTAGAGAAATGGTCTGGAAACTAGCAATCTGCCATGTAAGGTAACTATCCTCCAGTCTATTCTATTCTGGCAATGCTACCAATAAGCATTGTTGTTATATACTATTATCATAAAGTTGATTGAGAGTTGAAAAGCAAATGTGTCTTGTGAAGAAAAAGTCATTGTATTTCTTATAAATTTGGTTATGTAATTGTGTCAATTCAAGGTACTATATTAAATATTAAGTATGCTGGAGATAAAATAAAACTTTAAATGGCTGACTACTAAAACTATATTTTGCATTAAAAAAAAATTCCAGAGATTTTAATGAGACATGCAATCACAAGCACATGTAAAAAAAAATACTGGGTGAAAACACAAATTTAATTTTGGAAAACTGAGCTCACTAATATTTTATTTTATTTTTTCTATTGTCAGTTGAGTCCCTGAGAAGTTTAACAAAAAGCTTTGAGTTTTACCACAACTGAAATATAATTTAAAAGATTGCTTTCTTACTTAATCTGCAGTCTCTCTAGCTTTCAATTCCAAATGAAATCTCAGAATATAATATCATTAGGCAACTCTCCCACAGCGCTTTTTTTGTATTAGAAACTGAGCTGCCATGTGTAAATAAAAAAAATATCCAGTATCCATCACTATTCTGCAATAAGATAGGAAGCTCATAAACACTATTAAAAAGATTAAACAGAAATTTATCCCCCCACACCTTAAAATTAAGAAGGAAAAACAGAAGCTTGTTCTATAGAGAAGAAAGCTTTTGAAAAAGTTAACAATAGACCCCATACTGTATTAATTCAGATATGCATATACAATCTGAGGGTTGAGTTTAGGAATAAGTTTATCACATAATTTATTGTTTGACACATTAATTAAAAATGATTACACTGCTCCAGAAGAGCTTAATATCAACATAAAATGACTTATTGGATGTAATTCAATGTGCTACCAGGTGCTTTTATTTACTTCAGCATACAAGCAAGTCTCACTGCTAAATTGTAAAATTGTGCCTTAAACATTCAAAATGTGAAAATGAAAATGCTCTATTCATTAGAGAGGAACTATGAAAACGCAAATGAAAAGGAAAACATTCAGATGCAAATGTGGCAATCTCTAGCATACATAATAGGATTTTACAACATCAAGGTCCTTATGTTGGCTTTTCATAGACAGATGCATTGGCATAAATATTTAGGATTGGAGTGCCAACGTACTGAGTTCTAGGACTGTTGCCATATTATAATATTGTGTTTATTTACAAGAAAAGTTTTGTGGCATTTAAATGAAACATTTTTCCCAAATAACCATAGATTAAAGCATATAATCTACTTTTTGCTTTCACTGGAAAATATAGCAATAGTTTAAGGTTTAGAAGCTATCTTCTAAACTTCCTTTTATTACTTGGCCAACTACTGATAATAGGACAATTAAACAGTGTTGTAAAAAAGAAAATTGCATTAGTTACATCATTGTATTACACACTATCTTTCAATAGTGTATAATAATATAACACAAAACATAAGGATTTATAACATAAACAATAATTTTAAAGAAATTGTTAAAAACCAATCAAAATAAAATAGCAAGGATTCCATGGCAGAGAGAGTAATTTTTCCATTTCTTTCTAAAAGAGACATGAAAAGCATATAACCAAACTAAAAAAATAAAGAAGAAAACTTTTCAACACCTGGTATTTACTCCTTGCAAAGAATAGAGTTCCATAAAAGATAGAAATTGAATACGTTGCTGGATACTCTTAATGTAATGATAGCCTTAAACATTCTTAATTAAATCAAAATTGATTTTGAAAATATTCTTAGTACTAATTCAAGCTCAATAAATATATTTCCTAGCTTCAGTTTGTTCTTGATCTAAGGCCATTCTGGAAAGGATAACTTGGTTACAATAATTCACACACTGACTCAGAATCAGAACTGAGATGGAAGCAAACTGGGAGGTCTTGTAGTCCAGCATCCTGCTCAAGAAGGAAATCTATACCAGGGGTGGGAAATTGTGGCTTTTTTAGGACTTGTGGGCTTCAAATCCCAGAATCCCTGGGCAAGGCAACCTAAATAAAATGGAGGAAATGTTTTGAGGTGTAAGTGTAAGGGTTAAGCTAGGGGTGAGTAACTATGGCTCTTTTATGACTTATGGACTTCAAATCCCAGACTCCCTGGGCAAGGCAACCTAAATAAAATGGAGAAAATATTGTGAGGTGTAAGTATAAGGAACCCTTATACTTCAAAATGTTTCCTCCATTTTATTGAGGTTGCTTTGCCCAGGGATTCTGGGATTTGAAGTCCATAAGTCATAAAAGAGCTACAATTGCCCACCCTTGACCTATACCATTTCAGACAAGTGACTGTCTGAACATCAAGTCTGGATTTCTGTAATGCACGGCATGTGGGTTTTACTCAGTAGTATATCTAGGAGTTGAAGCCAGTGCAAAATGCTGAAGTTTTTTCTGAAGCAGGTAACCAACTTTTAGGCTAGCAGGCAAACCATTTACAGTCTGTTTTGAAGGAGCTGCCAATTTGTGATAGAGTCAAATTCAATGTACAAGTTCAATATCTAAAGAAGTGCTTTCCTTTTTATGCATATGCCTTTTAAATAAGACTGGCACCAGCTTAAGAATTTCCTGTTTACCTATTCAAACTGGTTCCGCTATTAAATTTAAATTAATTTGATCAGTGGTGGAATCCAAATGGTTTTGGTACTGGTTTGGTGCGCATGCATGCGCACCAATTGTGCTGGTGAATGGCTGCTAACAATATAATTTACATTCACCAGAGGCAGTCCGGATGACTAGGAAGGTGTGGAGGTGCGCCAAACACCTGATCTGCTCTGATTAAGGTAAGAAAAAAACTCCCAAGCTGCTATAGGACAAGAAAAGGCAGAGGCGGGTGGGCAGGGAAAAATTCAAATCACTGCTACTGGTTCGGGAGATCCGGTGTGACCAGGATGCATTTCACCACTGAATTTGATACTATCAAATCAATTAAGTCTTAGTTTTTAAACTTTTTATCATTTATTATTTTAAGATTGTTTTTATTTGAATTATTTATTTTTAATCAATATACAAAACTCTCATTGTTGTTACATTTAACTGGGCAAAACACTGCATCACAGGAGAAGAATTTTTAAATCCAAACTATTTCAAATAGTAATAATATTCCAAATGTGGCCAAAATCTAGGACCCAGGACACTTGTGGAATTGAAATTTGGCAAATTTTATAAAACAATTTCTATCATAAAATTATCATAAATAAATTTGTGGCAGAATGCAACATGTCATAAAATATTTGTGTGATTATTTTTGATTGTTCAACATGGCTATTTTCAACATAGACACTTATGTGAATATAACCTAACATTTCCAGTGAAAGCAGTACATTAGAAGTTTTTTTTTGTGGCTGAAGATATTGGGGCAGCTGGTAAGGAAATATCTCTGAAGGGATGACCAGTGGGGTGAGAGTTGTCTAGTTGCTTATCATACCTTAACTCTTGATGCTTTTCCCTGCTTTTGCTTTATTTTTTTTTAAACTTGAAAGTGCATTAAACATAACAGACAAATAATCAATAAATTACATGAATCTTCTCTGCTTTTGATCTTTTAAAGCTATCCTAATTATAATGTTATGTGTAGATGAGCTAAAATACTGCTTTAAGATCCAATATTGATTGTGGTTCCATCAGAAATTATTTATTGTTAGAGCATACTGCAGTCCAATCATCTTTTTGAGAAAGCAATAATACATAGCATGTATTATACATCGTAGATTGCTGTATTATTGTCCCTAATAATATGATCCTTAATATTCAGGGAAATAAAAATACAGACTGTCGCCTGATGTTATGGTGGCCTAATAATTAATCTTCCTACTGTGTTCATCTACAAAAGGAATCTAGATTTGCACAAACAATGGCACCTTCAACTCAGATCAATTTCAATTAAACAAAGGTTAGATCTTCCTACAAGGAGAAAATTACACAAGGAAAATGAAAACATAACAAACCAATATTTAATCCACTTATTTTTAAGAGTTTTAAAAAAAAAACTCCCCTTCAAGGTTATTCAGTACTTACAGAGAGGTGAGTAATTTTAAGCCATGAAAAGCATCTGGTGCAATATCCGATATCTGATTCTTGCTGATATCACTGCAAGAAGATATAAGAGAAGACAAGTTAAAGGTTTAAAAAAAAAAAAAAAAAAAAAAAAACCTCCTACGCTTCTGAAAATTATGATTAAAAAAACTCTAGCACCCACTTTAGCTCTGCTTAAATTATTGCAGTCTGATTGTTGATTATGTTGTTGACTGAAAAGATAATGAATTGTAGAAGGTAGTGTGGGCTCACTTCAATGAGTCAACAATTCTTACTGAGGTGAAACATATTTCCCTCAAAAATGCTTTTTTTGCTTAAACTTTTGGTGAAGCAAAGAATCCTTTGAAACTTGGCATAGGCCTAGTGAATAAAAGTAATATAGTCACTTTCTGAAGATAGCACCACCTTACAAAAAGCCCATACAATTTAGCCAATTTTTTGTGTGGTTCTGTATTGTCATTTTATGCATAAGCAATATATTTTACTGTACCAAAGCATCTGAAGTCAAGCTGTATAGCTATTTATTATCATTTAGAATACCTATGGTTATTCTAATCTGAATTTCAGTCTCACATTTTTCATCCCTTTCTAACCTAATATTATTGTTGTGGTCTCCACTTGTATTATACTGTTGACAGAAGCCTCAGCATCTCTGATCAGTCTGAGCTTCCTTTGGGATTTAAATTATTGAACTTTCTTTCTGCTTTATATGGAAAAGTCTTACAAGAATGTTACTGTGCTGAAGGCAAAAAAGAAAGAAAAAAAAGGAACAGCCCTGGCTGCCTCGCAGGGTTTAATTACTCAATGTGAACTTAATAAGAACACTGAGCATCTCAGACTGATTCTCAGGGATAGCAGAAATTATTTGATGCTGGATGTGCACAACAATATATATTGAATTTATAACAAGTAAACTCATCCGTAAACAATTGGAATTTTCCAAGTTAAAATATCACGCATTGAAACTTTGAAAGTTTGGAGAAAAGGACAGTACAAACTTAATTTTGCTTTTATTCATGGTACTGGCAAAACTGTGGTAACAGAGTTGCAAAATACTTTAAAAATAAATTAGATTAGATATCCAACAGAACATTTAATAAGATGTCTAGTGCACAGACCAGTCCAGATTTTGTTTTTGTTTTTTAAGAGTGTCTTCCATTCCTGAGGGCTGGTATAAGAGCAAGATCCTTGAGCCTATCTAGACTGCTACATTCTCTCTTGAAATCTCGGCTCTTTTGAGACACAGCTGTAGAAATGGTGAATACATTTTTGCACAATGAAATGGAGGCAGTGTATGTTCATTCTTGGATAATCCATCACTGGATTAAGAAGATTATGCCAATTACTGCTCAGTTTTAAATGTCCTTTTTTGAGACAAGATGCACAATACAATAGATCTATACAACTATACATGTTTTTTGAATGCACTAATTATTTCTACTTTTTTCAATCTGGCTTCACTTATGGAAATCAGCTTTCATTACCACAATAGGTGACTTGCAGCAAAGAGGCAGTGGCACTTGAATCAGGATTCTGCTCAAATTGTGAGCAGTTTTTATCTTCACTCACATATTCCTTTGAGTGTTGCGGTGACCTGAGAATTAGAGAATTCTGATACAGTGGTTATTTCCTAATTTTGGGGTGAATTACTGTTTTATCCCCAGTACTGTTCATATGAAGCCACTGGGAAAAGTATAAGGAGTTTGGCAGCAATACACTGATGACACTCAGTTTGAGATAATATGCATGTTCTAAACCAGTGTCTACATAGTGTATATAAGAGTGTATATGATGGTATGTATATAAGAGCAAATAAACATAAACAAGATGGAGAGTTGGAGTACAAGGGGATAAGAACTGAGTTTGTTCTCAGTTGGGCTCTATGCCTTTAGGAAAAACAATGACGGGAAGGAATGCCCATTACCAGCTTCATAGATAATGACAGTTGTACTCTTTCATAAGATAATTTTTCAATGTTGTTTGTGTGAAGTGAAGTCTATTTAAGCTACCCTTGTGATTAATCTGGAAACCAACTAGCATAGAATGTGAAACACCTAACTGTACTCACATTACATTAGTTTTGATGCAACCACACACATTGACTTTTTCCTTTGCCCTATTGAGTGCTCTTCAGTCTGATATCCATGTGATACCCACTGAAGGTGTTTTGTTTTCACCTGGATGTCCTTTATAAAATGTATAGATTAACATGTAGTCCCATGCATTCTGCCACCATATTCATTGAGACATATTTTCAAAGAAATGAGTGTAGTACTGACTATAGTTTCTTCATTTAAAAAATAGAGGATATCTACAATTTCTTGAATACTTTTCATGACCATCAGCTATACTGTGTATTTTAATTCCCAAATCAACCTGTAATGCTTTTATGCTTTGCTCTTTTTACAAAACTCCCTTTTTACTACCATTGTAAATTTATAGTACTTATACTGAACTTGTCAAGTGTTTTCAACACCCACATTAGCATCCATATTAAGAAAGATTACTATGTTGTTTTTGAAAATTGAAGTTATTCCTTATCAAACTAAATAGGAATATTATGACTGCAAACAAACTGCACTTAGAGGATTTTTCTTTCCAAGTACAAGGAACTTACTTTAGTGTATTTAAATAAATAAATAATAATTAAAACAGTTTGTGGCTAGTACAGAAAGGATAGAGTAGCTGACATTAATGGTTTAATTGTCATCTAGTTTTAGATTCATTACCTCCATTGCACTAAGAAGACACCCCTCCATCTTAATCCCTGCTGGGTTAAATTTATGAGGTTAAATACAAATACATTAAGTGGAATTAATTTTTGCATGAGCAGTTTTCCTTCACTTTTTGTCACTTATGTTCTACTGTTTCATACTAGCTTGTGTCAAAGAGTGAACTTTTAGAAATACAATTAACACTGCCAACAAACTCTACTTCTCCAGGCTTGCTTCATGAGATGGAAGAAACTTGGGGCAAATTTGAATAAATGCAGGCATTAAAGGAAGAACAGGAAGAGAAATCAGCCCATTTTTAATTACCTAGGAAATCAGCTTTCCTTCAGAAAGTAAAAACTAGAGGAATATTTACAAGGTGTCAAATTCAAGAATTGCACACATAATCTTGTATAAATATGGAACTCTGGATGCCCAAGTGGCAAAATTAGAACTTTGCCTACATGACTACCTCGAAGAATTGCAAAATATACTGAAAATATTAAGCATACCAAGATATTTAACTTACTTACATTCTTTTAAGTTTCTTGTATTGAGAGAAGGCTCCAGGAGGAATGGCCTTTATGGAATTCTGCTCTAAACGGCTGAAAATAAAATAAAAAGCATAATTTAATTTTATTAAATTAAATTTAATTTTTAATTTTATTAAATTTCTATACTGCCCCTCTCCCGAAGGACTCGGGGCGGTGAACAGCTGATAAAACAGTACAATAATACAAATTTAAGATCACTTTAAAATTAATTAAATTAGTAGGCTGATTAAATATTAAAACAATTTTAAATTCATAAAAATATTTCCCCATTATAAAACAAAATTTATACAAAATTTAAAATTTATTAAACTTTATTTAAAAACCCTGAGGTTTTTAATTGCCAAAATTACAAAGATGCACAAACCATCTTTGGTATTTAAATTGTATTATTTATATAAATTTTACCAAAATAAAGCTTCTTTTGAAAAACATATATAAGCAAAACAAGCAAAAGTAAAGAATCACAAAATATGGATTTAATATTATTAATAGCAGAATGAGAAACATTATAATAAGAAGCAGGAGTAACATGTGTGGTAAATTGTACCATATGCTTTCTATAAATGGCAATAGTGGCATAATAGATTTTCTGAGCAAAATCCAAGAAAATGTTGTGTCTTTCTAGAGCAGATCTATGGTGAGCAATGAGTCTATTAGATGAACACAGGAAGCAAAGATATTTTCACTTGTTCAGCATTACAGTTTAGACAGAAGGTTAAATAGAATATTAGATATTTAGCATATTGTACTATATGATCTCAAGGTCTTTTCAGGCACTTCATTCTAAGATTCTAAGATCTTTATAAAATTGAAAATAATAGTCTTTAATATATTCCATAATACTTGCAAACAACCTTAAATAGTTGTTTTTAGAATAGTGAATGTACTGTTGTACATTAAACTCTATTGTAGAGTTCTGAAAGATATCTTTGAAAATATCTCACAGGCCTCACAGTTCTGTGATCTGTTTTGATATACAAAGAATCAGGTTTTTTTTAACCTTTGGGAGTTTTATTTTTAAGACTTCAACAACTGTTCAGGTCAAATGACAAGAACAATTTCCTTCACTTGCTCTAATAAAATTGAAAATACTGCAGAGAACACAGAGCAGCTTGATAGATTCAGAGATATTCTGAACATGATATAAGAGAAAGTCCCTTTATATTCTGGCTTTATTATTGTCTTTTAAATAACTTTTGCTAGCCAGACCAGACTTTCAACAAAGCAATAAAAATAGCAAGGAAGAAAAAAAGATGTACTAAAAGTGAACAAATGATCTTCTAGCAATAAAAATCACAATATATCCTGTACAAGTCTATTTCAAGGTTCACTATTTTTTTGTTATCTCTCTATGAGTACTAGAACTCTACATCAAAACAATAAGACAGCTGTGTGTGTGTGTGTTTATGTGTATATATCGGTAGAGGCACAGAAACAAATTCTGTCTTAAAGCCAAACCATTTATTGGTAGTAACAGAACTGCATGCAATGTACTATATTGATAAATATATGTTATTAATATATGCATGTCCTTTATATAGAAAAAACAATATAGATGGCTGACAGAGAAGGATACGTTATTCATATAGAAGAAAAAATAGTATGGATATATAAATAAATACATGTCTAGTGATGCCTGTATGTATTTAAACATGAAATTATGTTCCTTTTGGTGAACTATTTCCCAGAAAAGATGTGGTGGTTTCAGATTTTAAATAACTTATTTAATTTCACAGAGCAGCCACTCATAATGCCACATGAACTGATAACTGCCACATCAGTGGATGTGTAGCATGAATGAATACAAAAATGAGTGAATATAAAGAATAAAAATTCACCTCTGGAACAATCTATCTCTGATATATGAGTTTGTTGACCAGAGATACGAAGTGCACTTTTAAAAATTATTCAGGAAATCATGTATGATATTCAAGATATGGATAAATCACCAATGTCTGTCAATAACTTTTTATATTTTAATAAATTCATATTTGTATAGAATATCATTGCTTAATAGAAGTAGTAGTTGATTTACAACAAATAATTTACATAATGCTAGAATCAAACCAGTCAAGCATTTTCTTCTAGCTAATGTTTAAATATTCATCAGATAACAAATAAATTGGCTTCTTACCATACTGTTATTAACTGTAAACATATTTGTTAATTGATTAATAGAAGGTGGTTGATCAGTCAATGTTTACTAAGCTGTGAAACAAAATCAGTCTGTTGGTAGTTTGATGATTGTAGATCAAGGGTGTAAAACTCAAGGCCCGAGGGCTGGATCCAGCCCAAGGGGTACTTAGATGTGGCCCGTGGGGCTGCCCTGGAAATAGTGAATGACTGGCTTGTGGTGCCTCTGCCAACAAAAACAGAGCTCAGGAGGGCTGCAAAGAGAGGATAGCAGGAGCTATCACAGGCAAAAATGGAGCTCAGGACCCCATTTTCTCTGGCAGAACACTCAGGCCACCACAGGTACCCACAACATGAGTAACACAGAGCTGCCCATGCCTGTCCTGGCCATGCCCATGCTTCCCCCTCCGAGGTCAAACACAACCCTCATGCAGCCACTAATGAAATCAAGTTTGACACCCCTATTGTAGATGAATAGTAAACCCTTTCCCTGAACAACTGAATGTGCTTGGTATCCATGAATGTTTCTTATGATAGAAAAGAAAATATCTAGCCTGAGATATAGAGAATGATTTTTAAAGGACCTTTTAGCTTCTATTGTTTGAAGAATGACATGCCTGATTGGCTTACTAGAACTTCCAGCAGCATTTTATGTTTTGCTTACACTTGAAAATAAGCATTGGATAAGTTCATAGTTTGTCATGATACACTATCTAAACTGCACTATTATGCTTCATAACTACACTTTATGGCTAGGTATGGTGTGTGAGCCTACCAAGTACATTTTTTTCACTGTAGGTTTCCCAAAAGAATAAATTTAAGATTTCGTTATCCTAAACATAGACTGTCTAGCAATCTCATCCCAAAAGGGCATTAAGAAAGTAGTTAGTAACAATAATATTCTAGAGGCTTTTTATGGACTTGTTGAACAATGATTTTTGGATTTGTGATTCAATAAAGGCAGAAGTGAATATTGTGTCTAATTATATAGTATGGATGAATAAAATAAAATAATTTGCAAGAAGTTACAAGAAGGATCAGGAGTATTTTTTAAAAAAATATTTTTTCAATTTTTTATTTCTTTGTTCTTTTCTTTTTCTTTTGTTCTTTTTCTTTGCACTTTGTATTACCTTTTAAATATTTTTGTATTCTTATTTCTGAGCTTAGTTGGCTTTATTGTTTAGTTGCAAAAGCTCTGCAAAATTTTTCATTGAAGGTTTTTTTTTTTAAATTGACTGGGTTTGTTATATTTATACTAGAAAGATGTCCTGAAAGTCATCATGAATGCCTTCCCTTCAGAACTATGCTTGCCCAAAGTAGTAGGAATATGCTAGGTGAGAGGCCACAAAAAGAAGACAGAAGAAAAAACATCTGCTAATGTAATTTAAAGGAATCTCTCATTTCTTGATGTGAGATGATGGCTCTTGAGAGCAAAAGATATGATGGGAGCTTTCCATGGTGCTGCTTTGCTTTGTGAGATTAATGCAGAAGAATCAAGTTGCAACTACTTTTGGGACATTCAAAAATTATATTACCTGTCTGTGTATGTGTATTATATGTGCACACATTCATGAAATAGACGCACATATATTTGGCATTTCTTTATATTTTCATAAATGAGGAACACTCACTAAGAAAATAAGCAGCTAATCTTCTGTATCATTTGAAAAGACATAATTAACACCACAAAAACAATAATAAAACAAATGAGAGAACAGATTTTCCACTGTGGAAAAGAACAATCAAACACATTTTTCTATGCAATCACCTTCAGCAGATAACTGCTAATTAGGATAATATCACTTAACTGTTGTATTTTTTCTGGCAATAAGGCTAAACACCGAGGCAGAAAATATGAAAATATCAAACAAAAATACATATTATGCTACATTCTTGTCAATTAAATCAGAGATGCCAACCATTGAATATGAACAACTGATTCTGACAATCTTTTTTGTAATCAAACACTGCTTTTTCAGAGAAGACATGTGACTAGTAGATTTTAAATTAACTAGAAAACAAACAACAAACATATATTTTCATGAAACTTAGTTCCTTCTCTATTCTTCTATAAGTTATAAGGAAGTTATACTGAAAAAAATCAAAATACCAATAATCAATTATACCAAATGCAAACAGTATAACATACGAAAGCAGCAATAGATATGTTTTTTTTTAAAATATGCCCATTGATATAACTGGTTATAACACTAGGGTTTTCTGTTTTGGGATGTTATTCCAAAACAGATAATAAGTATTTCAATCACTAAAGCTTTATATCTGGTGCCCCAGTAGATGATCCACTTTATATAAATCAATATTGTGATAGTAACAAAAATTGGGGAAACCATTCTGTATCCAATTTAATGGGATTTTTTCATTGATTTCTTATCATAATGGTCAATTGTTATTTTTTTAAAAGATAAAATAGTTTGGAATTGAAATGTCAACACTGTATTGTTTAATTTTACAAAAAAATGTTTTTGATAAAATTATCTATGGTCTGTTAACTGGTGGGGGAAAAAATAAACAAGCTAAAAGAAGGAATAAATGAACAAATTTCTAAATAGAGTGGAAACTAAAGTAAATGAAGATTTTTCAGGGATCTCTGCTGCCAATAATCTTTTTGAACCTATTATCTTTGCAGGAAAACAGTGCACAAGTTGTGATGATATTTAGGGTGGAAAGCTTTAAGAATTCTAGAATAGCCTCTTTAAACTAAGTAAAAGGTTAATCAAATGGCAAATCAGTTCTATTTAAGTAAGTGATGGAATAGATTTCTTTAAGCCTGCAAAAGAGAATGGACACTTGGGTAAAAAAAAAAGCAGGATATAAACAAATGCCCATAAACGGTTTATTCAATTGAAGGTCTACTGTATATTTTTTCATTTCTTTCATTTAATTAATCATTTCATATCATTTACCAATTAGTTCACTTATATTTCAGGTTGCAATCTTCTATATGGCATGACTTACCAAATTGCCTGAGAGATATTGATCTTTACTAGCCATCATAGCTTTGGTCAATTGAGTCTTCTACAATGGCAAGTCAAGGAATTGAGTTTAGGTCAAGTGCCTGGAAACCTGTGATTTGTTAACAAGTTAAGCCCATTTCTATCATTGATTTCTCTAATAAGCCATTTTGAATTTAATCCTTAAAATAAACACTATAATTTTTTTTGGGATTTAAACATCCATTAAATCACTGGTTTTATTTATTAGTGAGTGATTCACACATACTTATTTAATATTTCAGGATGTCATTTTGCAAAGTTTGAATGCTCATTATATAGCTGGTCACAAGAAAGATATGTGAACCAATACCTGCTTTCAACTCTACATGGGACTAAATCAAAGAAACTGAATTTGACATTTATTATCCATGTTATTATAAAAGCATGCTGCGCAATAGATGAATATACTCCAAAAAGATAACTGTCATGTTCCAGGGAAAAATCCACAAATCTCTATTACGTTTATGATAAAAAGAGTAATAAGAGACACTGAAGTCCATATGTTTTAAAAAATAAAATACACACACACACCCACACACACACACACACATTTCAATTAATGGTCACTATTTTGACAGTTCCATCTCTCTGTTTTGCCTTTCTTTCAAAAAGCATGTTAATCTTGTTTCCAACAGTGTTATACTTACCTCTATAGGGAAAATCAAGAACATGAAAAGCAAGCTGAAGATTTAACATAAATTCAGTGTTATATTCTTATATTCCCTAATTCATGAAAATAAAATTGGGTGAAAATACTAAAAGTGTATGAATTTACTTGCATTTTTTAGTATTTTTACCCAAGTTTATTTTCATGGATTAGGGAATATAAGAATATAACATTGAATTTAGATCAGATCTTCAGCTTGCTTTTCATTGTCTTGATTTTCTCTACAGTAGTAACTATGTTCCATGTAAATTCATGCATGTTATGCATAAATGCATGTAAATTCATTCTTAGTATTAAACTAAACTATTAAATTTTCATTTTGTTTATTATCAATGCAGCTAATAAGCAAATAGCATAAGTAGTTTCTGGATACAACACATTCACACAAATTTTTAACAGCTCTTTGAAACTGGCAAGTGATTAAAAAACAGTATTAGAAATCACTCTGAATGTTTAAATTATGAATGCTAATCATTTAACTCAGCAACTGATGTGTTATTTGTATCTCAAAGCAACATTTTTGAATGGGAAAGGAGTAGATTGTTCTCTTATGGGAATGACAGTTCTACCAAACAACTTTTGCTGCTTTTATATGATAAAGTTTGATGGCAAGAATGTAGAAAAGAATACATATTCAGAATTAAATTAAAATGGAAATGTTCTTATTCTACTCTAAAATTCCAGCAAAATCTTTATTTGCTTTAAAAAAAAAATCCTAAGTGATTGACTACTATACACTGTAAACATTAAGCACAGATGACAGGAAAAAGTGATTTATTAAGTTCATTTATTTATTAAGCTGGTTGATTTATGAAGGTCTCTTTAAAATTTATGTTGACTGTAGCATTAAAAGTAATGTTTTACTTTACTGGGAAATGGATACCACCTCTACCATATAGTCTTCAAGAACATGGCATACATGACATGTCTTTCTTGGACTGAATTACACTATCAAAAAAAAAAAGGAAACAAAGGAAGGATTTCTAACTATTTTTGTGATGGTTAAGAACATTTTATAAGACTTTTGCAAAATGTTTCTGATTCACAAACAGCTAGGATAAAAACATAAGCACAACCTAGTAGTCTCCCTCTAGCCACCACATCGTAAAAATCCTACACAAATGTTGCTTAACTTTGTCCTGTATCTGGATATGTGGACATACTCCCAGTAAGGTCATGGTTTCCAGGTACCCATAATTTTTATTTCATAAGGAAACTGATGGTTTACTTGGGAAGTATTCTTGGATTATTATAGATGCTGCTGAAGACCAATGCTTTTTTCTTTCTTTCTTGTCAGCTTCTTGCCAGCATATTTTTATTTAGATTGTTTTAATGGAAACAGGTGAAATTAGAAGCTAGTAGTATTGGAGAAGGGAGGGTGGGGCTACTCTGAACTTTACAATGGCACACTAGAGTTGAGATACTTACATTTCCACAATATTTTCTGGTAGGTTGCCTGGAAGTTCAGTTAATCCCTTTCCACGGCAGTCCACAATATTGTTACTGCAAGTGCAAGCAGATGGGCAATTGATAGAATTGGCATTGCAGGATGGTGGTTCAGCATGTGAACCTGAAAAGGAAAAGAAATCAACATTTGAAATGTAGTGGGGGTTTTGTGTGTGTGTGTTAAAATTTATATTGGCCTGATTAGTGTTATTGGTGGTCTAACTGATTATCACCTTTAAATGTTCTGAAAAGCTATCAAAGAGAGAAGCTTCCTTGCAAATTTATTGTAATTGAAATATTGCACGATACAATATTTTATGTAAATGAATTACATTACAGTTTTAACTCCAAGATTTGTTTTGTTTTGTTTTCTTTCCTGCTGCTTCCTTCAATGTATTTCTTCCAGCCATGCTGCTGGAGTCAATCTGGAGAAGCACCAGTGCAGAGAAAGGAGGAAAGTGATATCATTCCATAATCAGAGATACAGTATATCCATTGAAACAATAATTAGCAATGTAACCAATCAAAATCTTATATGCATTTCTACTTTGAGAACATAGGAACCATTCTCTACATATTTTTAATATTAATTTTAATAATCTTCCTACAGCCCAGATTCTGTTCTTCAAAATACCTTCATGTCTGTTGATGATTACGTTGTATATTTTAAGAAAGAAACAAAGTACTAATTTTTTATTGATTTTACCATAAAATTCTATTTTTGTTTGTTAATAAAAACCTAAACAAATTAATCTAATAAGACAAAACCCCAAAAGTAAAGTAAAAGTAAAGTTCAACTTTCATAAAAAAAAAAATGAATTCCGAAAGCTTTTGAAAAATCAAGTAGAAGATGAGTTCCTTCAAATCAATAGGAAGATTCCAAAACCAAGGCTGACATTGAAAAAATCTTGATTCCAAGCTGTTTCTAGTTTGTCTCCAGATGTCTTCAAGCGTTATGGAGGCTCATAATGCATAAAGTGATTAAAAAATTTGGATCCAAGAAAAAAAGGGCAATTTATATTTCATCTGGAAACAAACTAGAATCCAATTTGGCCCATACCAATTGAAATTTGCAGACTAGATCTAAAGGAAGCCTCACATAAACAAACCTGGAAAAATTGGAAGCATCAGTGTCTGGAAGTCATTTTAAGCCATAGCTTATGACTATACCTCTTGAATTAATGCTTCCCTTTTTTCCGAGAAAAGCTGTGCAGAAATATGAGGGTCATTAGAATATTGATAATTCAGATCCAAATTATTATTTTTAAATACAATCTATTTTATTTGCTTTGTTTCAATTAGAATGTTTAAATATCTCATTTATTAATGTATGTTTAACTTTTTTAAACATTACCTAAAACAATCACATTTCTAAGTAATATATAAAACAAAACTATACATAACATACACAAACCACCATATTAAACTTAAAGAAAGGACACTATTTCTTCTAAGGTTTGCTTATCTAATTGTTTGTTAAAGCATTTATTTATGTATTACTGGGTAATACTTATTTTGGTACTGAGATGAATACAGTTTTGTGCACAGTATTTGTAGGTTTCCTTTCTAATTACTAAGGCAATACTGATTTACAAAACACGCTTTCATTAAACATTTCCCAAAAACATTGTACATATATTATTAGGAGATAATTTCCCACATTTATGTTGAAAACATTAAAATGCATTGAAAAAAGTTTGATGTATCATTAACATATATCACTGAAAAATTCTTTGAAAAAAGCAATAATAGATTAGATTAGAAAATATATTTTTATGTACATATTTGGTTTTGAAAGCCATCAACTGAAATATAGCCTCAATTCCCTAAAGATGAAGAACATGAAACTCTACAACCTTTCCTGATATATCAAGAGTGCATTTGTTTCTTGATAAAAGAAAGAGAATTATTGGGATCTTTTTACTGTATGTTTCTGAAATGTCAGAGTTTCCATTGAGAATTCATGGCCTTGACACTTGAGATATTGTTAGCAAAAGTGTGATTGAAAAAAGTTGTCATCTGTCTTTGATCTTTCAATATGACTTAGGATATCTTGGAAAAGAAATGAATGCAGGCACAAAAGAATGAGCAATTCCAGTCCATCAATTATTAAAAAAGATTTATTTAACAAAGAATGCTAAAAGAAGAGCAGAGCTAAAGAGAAGTTCTATGATCCTATATGGGTTTTTGCACTTCCTAGAAACATCAGAATCTTATGCACCAGTTTATGTACTTTATGTGCATTCCTTAAGCAACGTGAAATCATTCACATTTGCATAGTACGCTGCTCCTGAACTTTAGTATGATTTCAATATCAGTTCAAAATAATATAAATATAACAATTGCGTTGTGCAGGGATTATATTCTCCTTTCTTTTATCACAATATGTATCCACTATGCATTAAACTGAGTGCCAGAACTTTACATACATTTGCTAATTTATTCCATTTGTATGCAGGTCAGACATAAAGCTCAGTAGGCATTCCCCTGAGAAATATGATTATATTATTTGGTAATTAGCCTTTTACATTAATATGATCTGAACATTTGAAAAAAAAAAGCCCTAAGTATAGAATCATTAACACAGTCCAACAGTTCAGAAAGCCTAGGAACAAATCACAGTAATTTAAAATATTATTACTCTATTTAACTGAGGCATGACTGAATTGGAATTGGCACAGAGTGACATTTAAAAGGACCAACATTACAGTAGTTTATTTCAAGTTAATAAGAAGACTAGTACAAAATGAGAGAAGAAAGTGAAATAATGTATTACCTGTACAGACATATTCTTTTTTCTGAACATCAGCTACATTGAATCCTCTCAGGTGAACAGGTGCCATGCAGAAGGTGAATTGTCCAACTGATCGCCTCTGGCGCAGCCAATCCGAAAGCCATGCCAGGTGACAATCACAGTATAAATGATTGGAATGAAGCCGCCTACAAAAGGATAGAGCAGAATGAAGGTCAGGCTTGCATTCCTCCTTATGTAAAAGGAGACAATGCCATTAAGAGCCTTTTTAAAAATTAATCAATCTATGTTTTGCATTACTTTTGTGAATCAAAAAATTGGCTATACAACAACTTGGAACTTGGAAATTGATTGTATGGTAGATAAGTAAGTTTATTTATTCATCATGACTGAACTTTGATTACTTTTGCTTCCTTGTTTTAAAAAATGGGTAAGTAAAGGTAGCAAAAAGACAACATTCTTAAAACGTGACAAAGATATTCTCTTTGTAATGAAAACAGAAGTAGAGGCAAGCATTTGGATTCTTTCTTTGTTTCACACTCTATCCAACCCTTCAATCTTTTCTCAGAGGCCTGGAGAACTTATGAATCAGTATGGGAAGTTTGCAAAGAGCTGCAACAAAAAGTATCAAAAATATCCTTGCCTATTTGTCGTCTCACAGGACACCAACTAAAAGCCATCCAGATTAAATCTTTCCCTTTTTCCATGCATAAAATTAAACAGGGACAAAGATGGCTCTTATGTTTTAACAACTTCTTACTTACAGAATGTAAATGACATTTTGATATTGCAGCCCTTTTGTCTTGTAAAGTTGCACTCGTTTTGTCATATTGTCTAGCAAAAAGTTCTGTTAGAAAAAAATAAAGTAGCCTGAAAGTGCAAATAAACTATCAAATATTTCATTTCTACTCTATGAGTCATGACAGGCAGGCATTAAAAGCACAGTTCCCATGACAATGCTGCCATTTCTGTTGGACAGGGTTAAACAAAGCCATCATTCTGACAGACTAACATTACATAGAACGCTGACAAACATAAAGTGCTGTAAAACATAGCCTGATCCATCCACAAAATAAATTAATCATTTCAAAGATCTTTATGCCAGGCCACTGCTGTTGAGTTCAGCAGCGGTGCCTTAACTGACAGTCTCTAGATTTGTATGTTTGCTGATGGCCTGCAGGCACATTTTTTTCTTGGGAAGTTTCCAAAATTTATGTCCTTGCTAGGCTCAATAAAGTCTGAGGTCCTGATGGGCAAGGCAAAGTATGCTTAGCTAGCTAGCTGTAAAAATTTGAAACTAGACTTTTCTATATCTTTTCACTGTCATCTAACAGTTATCCATAACACTGAAGCTCAAATAGTACTCCCACTATAAAAAGTATGTATATCTGTTTATCAAAGACCAGACAAGATCTAGAAAGAATGGAAAAAGACTAGTCCCCGAGATTCACATTTGAACTTAAATTAAAAAATATATATTTAGCACCTACTGAGCCAACTAACAGTATAAGCTATGCATATTTACTTGTAATTGATCTGCTTAAAATAATGGGATTTATTACTCGGGCCAGAGTTATTATATTTATCAGTGAACACTGAACACATTTATCTGGCACATCTCTAGTTGTATAAAAGTAGTTTCAAAGTTTTTTTTAAATTTTTTAAAAAAAATTTCTTTTCCTATGCTCAGAACCCAGGCAGCTTTCTGGGTTTTAAGCCATATCATTTCTATTGGAATTCTACAACATATTGAGTGCATTTAGAAATTTTCCCTTGAGACAAACTAGTGGAAAACTATCTGTCAAACTTTAACCATCTCATAGAAATATAAAACTATAATAAAGAGCAACTGGAAAAGAAGTCTCCAATACATGGCATGTGTAATAGAATTGTTTGGGTTTCTTTAATCATCAGAAGAGGACAGCTTAATATCTCTACAGCCATTAATTGCAGCAAATACAACAGGGAAGTCAATATTAATAAAATGAGACAAAACAAATGCAGGTTAATAAATTCTATAAATATAGCCTTCTCATGGAAATGAAAGCAGATCAATGCACAGCAATTCTTATTAGTTCTAAATGAGGATGTTTAAACAAATCCATAAAACAAAATAACAACAAAAGGAAAGAAATTAGGAAAGCCATAGAATAATATTCTAATAGAATAGATTAATCATAGAAAGATACGTGTATTAAATGCAGCAATGTTATTGTAGTTTTTCTTAATTAAAAATGAATTTGAAATTGAACAAAATATTCAATCTTCTAGCCATAATGATTTATTTCTTAAAACATGAAAGATTAAAATGGATGGCAAAGGGTGACATTAAATGGAAATATTATTAGCCACATCTTTTTGTTTGTTTTGGTTTTGGTCTGATGAATACTGGAGACTGCAACAAAATAGATGAAACCTAAAATGAAAAATCTAACCTTTTTATTATCATTCAGGTCTTACAATTTTCATTAAGAACAAGACTGCTAAGAAGCTTCATAAATTATTTGGCAGCATACATGTATTGAAAGAAGCCTTTAAAATGAATGTGGCTATATTTATAGCATACAAAAGATTAATGGATATATTTTGTAATTTCTAAAGGTGTATATTTAGTTACAGGCTAAATTAAATCTCTAGAATACTTTTTGTGTCAGCATTCAAGTTTCATAAAATGTAATTGTTATAATTCAATATAAAAACTCTCTTTGAAATTCCATTTATGATTTTTCCTTGTTTTCCCTTTAATTATAGTAAAAGGGAATTAGTCAATATCAACCTCCAGGGAACTACATACAAGGCCATCTTTTAAATTAAACTAAAAGGAAAATGGCAGAAGTCATTATAAATCATCTTAACACATTTACTGATCGATTTGAAACAGCCAAGAAAAAGCTTAGAATATTTTCATGAAAATTCACAAAAATATAAATACCTTTTAATTAATAAAAACTCATATGATGCCAAAATCTATACTCCAATTTCTTGAAACTTTTCTCCTTTGGAAAAATGTAGTTTTATTTTTCCTATCTCAATCTCTATCTGTGCTGACATTTATTTTTAATTTGGAGTGGAGGGGTGTTTTAGAACTTAATTTATTTCTGTAAGAAGAGTAGGATAAACAATGTTATTATCTCTGCTTCTTCATCTGACAAAACTCTATGAGAACAGTTCTCTCTAGACAGCTTTCATGTAAGATTTAATTCAAATAGGGGTATCCATGGGACCTGAAGATCATTGGCTCATTGGATAATGTAATATATGCTCTCTTTCCCCCCCCTCCTCCTCCCCCTCTCCCCCTCTGCTCTCTCCTAGCAAATTTAAAAAAAATATCACAGCCATCTATGTGAATTTCACCAAACTAGACTTTTACCCCGTTAGAAGGAAAATGAAACACTAAATGATGGATAAACAAAAACCAGAAGAATGCTTCTGCATAGCAGTAATTAATTCATATACTGTAAGTCTAAAACCAAATTAAAGTCAGAAACTATTATGGATAATAAGAGCTTGTGATATCTCATATCTATTACTAATGCTACAATATCTACAAGAAGATCCTACCTACTATTCTAAACTGGAAAGTCCAATAGAAATAAAATGGAAGGCTGTTCTTGCATTTATTTATTTTTTGCATTGAAGAGACAGGCTATAAAAAGCAGGCCCTTATTTATCTTAGTGGACTGACATGTGTACTGACAGATACTGTTTAACTTTAAGCTTCAAAAATCTGTAATAGAAGAATTCATTGTTAAATGTGTGAAGGAGAAATAGTCTAAAACTATGGCTCCTGTTAATATGTAACTGAATCACAGAGGAGATTTCAACACTGTTAAAATTAAATGGCACCAATATTTAATTCCACATATAATTTACAAGCAATAAAAATGAAAGGCATTCAAATATGAATCATGAATGTATTCAAGGGAGTAAGAAAATAGCTTTTCTCTTCAAGCACTCTTGGCTTCTTTTACTGTATGTATGTTCAAACAATGTTGGCAACCTTCAAAGCAGCTATGCTGTATCTTTGAAAGAGAAGAAACTTAGAACAAAAGGTTCAGAGATGCTTGTTTCACAAAGCACTGCTCCCAATAGTTTGTGCAGATATTATTCTCAGCTGTGTCTTCACATTTGTGTTGATTAAGTTGTAAAATTCACCATCTATGGCTAAAAGGAATATCTGGAAGTTGTACATCTGATGCATGTGGGATTAAGAAAGATTTAGCATTTCTGACTGACAATAGGTCAGCATTTTTTTTTTTCGGTTAGGAATGCATTCTACTTCATTTTCCCAATCATATTAAGTCATAATATGGTTTCTTTGATTTGTGCTTAATACTATTGGTAAAAGAAAACCCAATTCAATACACTTCAAATAAACTGGGTCTTATTGTGAACTGTGGAACTAGCCACATGCAGCAACATAAGCAACAATAAAAAATACAGATTCAAGTGTTGATTTCACTCTGTATTCTTACCATAATCCTTATACCCCATCATCAACATTGCAATAATATTTATATTGAAGCTATTTCTAATTTTTTTTAATTGTTTTTCTAGCACTTTCAAGTCAGTGTTGACTCCTAATAATTTCCTGGATTAAGCCGTCTTTCAGATTTTACAAGTTGTTTGCCATTGCCTCCTTCCTAGGTGGAGAGGTACGGACTGGCCCAAGGTGATCAGATTGAGTTTATATTTAAAGCAGGACTAGAATTCCTGGCCTTCCAGTTTCCAGTCAGGTGCTTTAATCACTACATCAAAGTGGGTTTTCATATTATAGCTGGGTACATATAAAGATTGTAAAGGCAGCTGAAAATAATGCAATGCCTCAGAGCATTGAAAACCCTGTGGTTGGGAATCCTAACTTTCCTGAAAGATAAATCTACTGAGTAGAGTTCCACTCAGGGAATACTTCTTCCAGCAAGATGAGAGGGAAGGCAGAAGATTCCACCAATCCTACCTTTGCAGCACTACCTGAAATTCCTCTCTGAAGGTTTGAGAGTCTCCATATCATATGTGGGCTGCAAAGATGCAACCATTAGATATCAGCAAAAAGCTAGTGATTTGATGGTTGTGCAGAGTTTTGAAGCCAATATATAATTTTATTTTCTAAAACAGTGGTGGAAGACCTGAAGGAGGAAAAGGATGCACAATAATAGCCGTTCCTCCTTCTGCTCCTTTTTACAAACCTATCACCTAATATCCAAACAACAGTTCACCAACTGTTGAAAACACTGGCCTTGTACAAAGCAAGTCCTCCACATTTTGACATTTTCTAGAAAAACAAAAATGTTGAATAACATCTAGCTACAATTGTAGATCCAGTTCTCTTCCACTAACCACTCCATTCTCTAGTTAGGCTTCTCCATACAATCTATACTAAAATAAAAGGGTAACAAAAAACAGCACTTTTTCAGAAGCAGCTATTCCACTGCCTTTGTTTTCATCAATGAATCAAGACACAAAAACCACTTTGCCCATATAATGTCAGTTGAGTGATTCATGATAGAGTACTTACAGGGTTCTGATCTTTGGCATATGGTTGAAGCTGGTGAGAGGGATGCGGGAGATGTTGTTGTTATTGAGAGTACTATAAAGAAAGGAAAACAAACACAGATGGGATCAGTTGCAATATTAAGATAGTGCTATTTATGGAGCCACTCTTAATCTGTTAAAAGAAAGCAACATAGGAACAACTGAAGCAGATTTAGAAAGGCATTTCTCTTGTAAATAACAATAACCAACATACAGATACATGCAAACAAAGAAGCTCAGAATATCTCAAGCACAACACACAATGACTAACTTTTGATTAAAATAAAGTGCTCTTCATTTGAGTGACTGTAATGCAATATACTACCAATAACAAAAGTAAATTGTCAAGAATGAAAATAGAATCAGTATATGTTCTGTTTCTTTACTCTCTATACACTAAGCCTATGTCCAAAGGAGATGTAATTTTGAAATCTTCTCCATCCCTACCTATGTACTGAATTTTCGGTCCTTAAATAAATTATTTCCTTCCTTTATTGGAGTCTGTATCAGTGGTGGTATTCAGCCTGGTCGCACCTGTTCTAGTAAATTGGTAGTGGTGATGAGCATTTGGCCTGCCCCCATACCTGTTCTATCCTCTCCTATATTCCCCTTTTCTTTTTCTTTGTGTTTGCTTTGCTCAGCTGAATTGCAGAACAGCTGTTTTCTGTACCTCTGCAGCCTTCCTACTCACCTGGGCTGTATCTGGTAAGTCTAATACTTGCAGTTTAGAAGTGCCACAGCAGCGCAAATGGTGCGTGTGTGGCCAAAGCACGTGCACACCGAACCAGTATGAAAATTGGTTGAATCCCACCACTGGTCTGTATCTTTTGAATATCAGTTGCTGAGGAACAGAAGTAGGAGGGCTGCATGGTGCTGAATATTTGCTAGTGGACTTCTCAGATACATTTTGCTGACCATTGTGGATAGTATTCTACTAGTATTAGTACTAAGTAGTATTTTGCTTTAACTGAATAAACAACACTCTTTATGTTCTTATGTATACTAAGAACTACTGTAATAACAAATCAGAGAGAGGTCAAGTGGAGTAGGCTAATATTTGAATAGAAGCACTATAATTAAGATACAAATCAGATAGTTATCCTTGTATAAAAACTAAAAGGCATTCTATTGTACTTCCAATTAGAAGTCCATCCTCATATAAATTACATTGCCAACAAATGTTTAATGTGTAACCCTAGAACATAATTTTATTTCAACAGGGACCAAAAAGAATATCATTTTTCCTTTATTGGCTTCTGTGCAACCACTTAAAAATTAGTGTGAAAATATCCGCACGTGGGCATCAAAATAGAAAGGTCCCTGTTTTAATTCAATCACATATAGTGATTAGTGAAAGCAGAGCCATCCATGTGGCATGGATTATTTAATGTTATGAGCCATCACCAATTATTTTTCATTAATAATCCTTATTTATAACTCATATACAAGAGATCAGGGAGGTTACAAGTAGACCCTTTACAATTGCAAGTTATAAGACTTTCAAGTAAAAGGGGAAAAAAGATATGGAAGAACTAGAGTGTTTCATAGTGTTCATAACTCAGTGTAAGGAAGCTTAGTATATTAATGATTCTTTGGATGTAGTCTCTTGTCAATACAGATATCTTTATTTTACCAAATAATATTACAAGCAATTGCAGCTTATCTCAAAATAACTAAGGAAATACACTGAAGATATTACCTAGTTTGGGAATGAAATATCTGCAAGAAAACAACCAAACTTAATCAATACTAAGACTTCCACAGCTAAGAAAGATTAGGCCCATTATAAAAGAAATACTATATAAGAGGTTTTAAAATTGAAGATGTTCAACAGAATAATAAGAAAAATTTTGAGCACTTATGAAAGATTATCTATAACAGAATTACATAAAATTTTTATGAGAGCTAAATAGAATCATAATAACTGTAAGATAATATTCATAAAATTATATAAAACAAAGCTAACCCAAGCAAGGTGAAACTCATGTTAATAAATTATTGTACCTCCATTGTTAAAGATGCCCTGCGTAAGCTTTAGAATAATTCTGAGTCAATAAAACAATAACTTTTTATTTATATTTTTATTGTATAATAGTCTGTTATTATAAAGCAAGTGCTATAAATACAACCAAGGAAGAAATTACTTAAAGTAGATCTTTGTAAGATTACATATGAATAAACTATTGGGTTCCTCCTAATCTTAAAAAAAGATAATATTAAATCAACAGTTGTTAAACTGTTGTTAAACTTCCTGGTCCATATGATTATCCCACTGTGTGGTATAAGACAGAAGTCAATAGGTGAGGTTTTGCCCCAGTATTATTGGAGATCTATTATGGTGCCCTTTAATGGTGCTCCTTTCATGAGATTTATTCAATATAACTGTTGTTGTTTGCCACCCAGAGTTGTTTTTAATATGAGGGCAGCTATATAAGTGTGCTACATAAATGAATAAATAATTGTGAGTTTGCAGACTGGTAACAGTACTACTGATTTTTTTGTCTGTTCAGTTTCAAAATTTTGACAACCCTTGTGGCTCATGGCTTAGTCACCCCCCAATGATTATTGAAAGGCACTCTATATGGAACTGCTTTTGAAAACCTTTTGAAATCCCAAACTTGTTCAGAATGGAGTCACGCACATAATTCTAGGTGTCTTACCATTTGTCTGAATTATACTCACTGTTATGTGAGCTGTAACATACCATCAAGGATATCTGCCTGTCTCACTTAAATAGACAGGAGCTATATTCCAAATCCCTTTTCTTAAATGTTGTCATCTGATGGGACCCTGGAGGCATGCCTTCTCTCTAGCTACACTAGCCTTTTAGAATACCTTCCACCTGAGAGTCAAAGGATAGTGATGAAGATCTGATTCTTACTTCAAGCATTGAGCTAGGATAGGGCTTGAATGAGAAGGTTAAGAAGTTGTTTGGTTTGGCACCATGTAGGAGAGGTTGTTTATTATTGTTGTTGTTTTTATTGATGGTTATGAGTCACCCAGGATCACAATGTGAAGTTTTTCAAATATTATTATTTTTTTTAAAAAACCATCCTTGGTCATCAATCCATAATTTTTCTAAGACCATTTCAGTTATCTTCATATTCATCCCCATTTCCTTATCTCTTGTCATTCTATTCTTCTTCTTCCTAGCCATGCCAAGCATGATTTCCTCTATTTCTCTCAACTTTGCCAAAAGTAATAAAATATTACATCTTGGTGAGCAAATGACTAATAGTTAAAGATTGAAAGACATATATTTACATATAGTTGCCAGTGAAAACATCAGGACTGATTCCCAGGGAGTGAATAAACTGTCAAAATTGCTCCACTAAATATACCATAATTAAAAGGAACAGAACAATTCCATTGCTCTTAGATGAATAAAGCAACACATACAAGTCTGAGCATTCAGGGGTAACGCAGATGAGTGTTACAGCTTTCTAATTATAAACATGTTATGACATATTATAATCTTGAGAATTATTCTGTGTCATGGTCAAGAATTACATTTTTCAGCAGACATATCAAAGGAATCAAGATAAGATTATCTCCATTGCCTGTATTAAACTATGTGAGAGTTGACAATAATAATACAAGACTGATATTGTGTTGAAACAAGTTTACAATGACTTTGGGATATTATACAAAGATCTGTTAATAATGATTACACATGCTTCCCAAGCCATAATTTATGACGCAAGTAGGTCTATTTCTTCTTGAAGGAATGATACACTCAAAGGAAATGTCTATGCATCAATAAAATATGTACAATTTACTTTTCATATACCAGTTTTGAACAGAAAGTTATTTTTTAACTCAAAGGAGTTGAGTAAGAGTTAAAGAAAGACTTGTTTCATGAATATAAGAGAATCAAATTTTCTGTTGCATTTTATTTCTGAAGCCGATTACCCCAAACAACTAATCAAATTGACAAATGATATGGTAGATTAAATTTTTGATTAGTGCTTGTTCAGCACTAATGAGCATCTAGCATAATTACCAAAGAGCTGTTATCCATTCAAGCCCCTGGATAATAAGCACTAGGACTGTATATGGCATTTGGCTCTATTACAACCATCAGCAACATTTTAATCTGTAAAGGAATACTGAAGCACAAGCACTATGCAGAACAGAAATAATACACAGCCTATGCATCTTTATTTACTTTCTAATAAGTCATTTGTAAATGTGAAAGGGTGCGTGCACTAACTTATTACCTGTCGTATTTAGAAATAAGTCTAATGTAAACTACTGCTCTTCTTTAAGGAAAAAGAAGTGATAGATTGTATTTGTTTTAGTTAGGTGAAAGGGAACATTTCTGTACCATTTGTTAAAAGCTAAATAATTGTTTCAACTCTGCTTGCGTTGATCCAAGCTTTGGGTTTTGCTTAGAACAACAAGATACCCCACTTATCATATGTTCAAGCTTAAGCAGGGTAAAGCAATTTACTTTAATACGACCATATTATTTGCGTGTCCATAGATTTAACATTTTTGAAGTTTTTCTGCAGGTCTCTTACCACTGACTGCAATTAAGAAAGAACCAAATGTTTCTCTCCTCTATATAATAAAGATACCTGAACACTTTTATTTGACAATTCACTCACCTTTTATAATATAAAGGAAGAATGACTTAAAACCAGTTCTACTACCTACCAATCACTGTCTTATAAGCTAAATAAATCCACAATCAATGTAACTTGATTATATTAGAAGTTAATTCTTTAATATGATAGAAAATTGATGATTTCACTGCTTTATCTAGTTGTAAAACTTTATTTTCTAAATATATCACATATAGAACTTGGAGTCACACGAGGGTATCTATGTAATTCTTTGAGATTTTGAGAATATCCTTGCTAAGTTATTTCAAAGCTATGAAATATATTTTATCATTTATTCCTATTAGTGATGAATTTTTAAAACAAATTGTCCTCAATGCAATGAAACAGACCTAGTTTTGATTTGATAACTATAAAATATTGGAATAAATCTACCATTTTAAATACATTTGGAATACAGACCGCTTCTGTATCATTAACAAAATTTCAATGCCATGCTTATGAAGTCACACCAAACTCACATATTACTTTTATTTCAAGATTGTCATATTTTCCTGAAAAATTGACCCTGAATTTAGCTTCCATCCAAAAGAGTAAACAACAGTTATAAACAAAGACAACATCCACTGTAATGTCCAGCTTTTATATCAACCTGTGCTGAAAACAATTCCAGCCGATGTCCTTGCTCATCTAGTAGATTGTTAAGTATTTGTATGCATACATATACGTGCACATATATGTCTTCCAGTAATAGTCTATGGAGATCCAGATCATGGTTATCACAAAGATGTTTTTTTCAAAAGGTAACTGGACTTTATTGATTTTTTTTCTTTGAAAATGTTTCACTTCTCATCCAAGAAGCTTCTTCAGGTTTTTTCAGAGAAAAAAAAATCATAAGAAAGTCCAGATGCCTTTAGGAAAAAACACCTTTGGGAATTCCAGAAATACATTCCAAAGACAAGACTGACTGAATGAGAAAAAGAATTAATGAACAAAGGACTTCTCGATAATCCAGCATGAGCTGGTAGATAGCTACTTTTCAATGTGCCATTCTAGAGCTAAAAGAGAATGACCTAGACCAGGGGTGGGCAATTAAGGCTCTTTCATGACTTATGGACTTCAACTCCCAGAATTCCTGAGTCAGCCATGAAGTCCACAAGTCATGAAGGAGCCGTAATTGCCCACCCCTGACCTAGATGGCTCCTGTGTCTATGGGAGGCCCAGAACTAGGATCTCATATAAATTTAATAAATAAAAATATATTTCCTTCACTCCTATTTCAGTTAAAAACCTTCTATTTGCAATACTGATTAACATTTTTTTCACACAAAAATCATAGAATACATGCTCCTATTCCCATTTCTCCTTCCAAGAAAAGCAGGAGAAAAAAACCCTGAAAAAATATATGATGGTGACTAGGATAACTAAGAAGGAAAGAGAGAGGAAATGAGGAAGGGAGGAAACAAAAGGGGAAAGAAAGTGAGGAAAAAATTAGATAAGGACAACGGGAGAGGAACAGAAAAAGATATAGAAGGAAAGAAATGAAGAACAAAGAACAAAGAAACAGTGTATTTGACTAGGCTAATGTTCAAAGATATTCAGCCTTGCAACGCTGATGTCAGTAGTCACACATATTTTTATTTTTCATTTCTTTCTTTGCAACATCTTCTTAAACTACATCAGTGAATAAATGGCAACCTGTTCGCATTATGATTCAGATAATTGTTTGGGGGGGGGTGTTTTTCTCTCAGTACAAATTGGGATTTTAAAACTTTTTATTAATATAACTTTTGCCAATTTATTTATTTATGTTATGCACACATAATGAACAAAACTATGTATAAGTTTTTTTAAATAAGTGAAGTGTTTTATTTCATGATTTCACCTATTAGCAAAACAAGGTTGTCATTTTAGTTAGTGGAATTTGATATTAGAAATAATAATAAATTTTTGCATACTGCAACCAAGATAGTAACATTGAAAAAAAAAAACAAAAGAAGTCAGGAGAGCAAGATGTAAGAATAGACATAACATGAACAAAGACAAAGCTGGGAATCTCAGGCAGAAATATCCAAACATGACATAAAATTTAGGAACAACAGACTACAGAATCGGGAACAAAGTGAAAAAAGGAATTATCTTATTTTTGCTAGTTATTATTTCATAATTCCCAAAGGAACAGATACAAAATTATATCCCAAACTGCATAGTTACTTATAGTTGAATTTTAATTAATTTGACATTTTAATTTAGTAGTAAAGTAGTAAATTTAATTTAGTAGTAAAGTAGTAATAGCAGGATTTTTTTTATCTCAACTTGTTACATCAAGTTGACAGACTATCAGCGCTAGTCTTAAATAATATTAGTATTAAATTGAATCTAAGTGTAACTTAAACCCAAAATAATTATCTTATTTTTATTGCAGTTTAACAATGTCTATCTTTCTCCAAGTTGAAACATTTTTGTTTATAAAAAATGTTGCCATAATAATAACAATGATTTCAAAAAATCATCACCCTTTTAGAATTATAAGAGAAAGAGGAAGAAAAGTTTGTGAAAAAAGGTTTGTTAGTATGGTAAGCTTATTTTATAGGAAAAAAATTCATTATTTTTGATAGTTTTCATTAAGATCCAAATGATTAATGGTTTTCTTTATCGGACTAGTACACATTACAACAACAAAGTCAAAGTTTCTTCACTTGGCTTAAATGCATAAATTTAATGATACACGTTCTTTTTGGATCTTGGCACAATCTTTTTTTTTATATTTGCATTCAGATAGCAGTCATGGTAATAGAACTTTACTATTAGCTGCATCCTTACAAACAACGTGCATTTCTCATATATAATTTCTTCAATGAAAATGGTTCAAGCACAGCAATATTTTTCCCACAAATATTTCAGTATCAATGTCTGACATGTTTTCTTTTATATATAAGCAATCGTTGCACTTCTTTGTTGACATAGAAGCGTTCTTCCGATATATCTAATAACTTGAGAGAATTTGAGTTTTATCATAATCTTGGCACTGAAAGATAGACAACACAGTAGCTCAAGTGTTATTTCTTTTTTAAACAATGCAAGTATAAACCTATATTTTATTGAGCACATATTTTGGATCTTATACCCTCATAACAAAATTGAACACACAATTTTCTTTCTTTACCAATTTTCTTGAGAAAAGTACAAAAATACACAAAAGATACCTGCGTCTTTTAGATGAACATTTTCAAAGCTGACATTTTCTTACCTTGAACCAAAATAGCAATTGCTTGTTGATGATGTAAGTTCTTTGATCCTTCAAGTATAATGGAAATTCCATTAACAACATCCAAGCTAAGTTTCCTCATGCAATCTGAGTGTCTTAATTTTTGTGTATGTAAAATGCAATAAAGGGTAGAGCGAGGCATGTAGACATTTTATTAACTTTTCTTTTAATAAATGCAAGTAGATTGAGAGTCATAAAAGCATCTTGAAAATAGAAGTCTTTGAAGTTATAATCTTTTCAATCATAAAACTATATGAAATTCTGTCGACCAATATTTAACCACATCTCTTGAGAAGAACGATACATACAATTTTACTAATTATGAAGTCATATACAAATAAGGTTATAGTCCATCTTATGAGTAAGTAGCATAGAATAAAAACCTAGAATACATCTATTATCATTACTTGAAGAACATGGAGTTATATCCAATTAATTTTTAATGGAATCAAATTAAATTAAGAACATATTCTTTATTTCTTCAATGCAACTTTTTTTTTCCACCTTAAGCCCACACCAGTACAGGAAGAACAAACTTAGAACCACTAGATATTGTTTCAAATGCAATCTGACAGACAGGGATTGGAATGGAATATCAGGAAAGCCTAATTGAGACTACAGAATTTAAATTACTTTAAATTCAGATAAAGTAATTCATAGAAGAAGAAACAATCAATCTCCTGCTATAGAAAGCTGTCAAAGTAAACTTACCTTTGACTTTTCTTAAAGTAATAAGAACTGAGGGCAATGCATGGATACTGCCCAATGTTGCTGGGATTCAGCAGGGTAAAAATTTAATAAAATAAAATAAAAACGTTATTGGATAGGAAATTGAAATGATTAAGCTATGCAAAATATATTTGTTTCTTTGCAGGCTGTTAAGACACATTTTATATTTGTAGAAAGATCAAATACTCATAAAAAGATTTTTAAGCATACTAGCTCTACCACATCAGTAGTTTAATTTTGTACCACCGCTGATAGAAAGTTGCAGAAACAAGTTGGTTCATTTTTGGCAAAAGAAAACAAAAATGGTTTGAAGATTTGTTCAGAGCTCTTCTGACCACAACAGTGAAGATATTTATCCCCTTCCAAAGCTAGCATTGTTCCAGTTCCTATCGTAATCAAGTGTCGCATTGCGGCATATAACATACTCCTAATGTTTTCTTTATAATCTAAACATGACCACTAGGTGTCTTGAATGGCAGAGAATGAAGACATAAAGCATGTGTACCAGCTATCTAATATAATGTGAAGTCAGGGAAATTACTTTTCAATCCTGTCTTTTGCTTATTACTATGAGAAGAAGTCCATTCCAGAGAAGTGCTGCAAGATACCAGGAGACACCTAGCTCTCATTTACTTTCGCAAATGAAGAAAGGAAACGATCTTGTTGTCCCCATCACCAAATATTTTAGAAATGAAGGTTACTTCTCCAAATCCTTGCTATTTGTTAACATGAAAGGAAGAGTGAATATAACGCACATCCCAGCATTTGAAGATGCTTTTAGATTCAGAGTAAAGAGATAAAAATGTAGATGTAGCTAGTGAGTCTCTATTAAAAAGCCAATGATTTTAAGATAACAATGTTTGCATTAAAAATATTTTTGGAAATCAAACTGCCATGAGTGTCTGGAATGTATGCAAACTTCACAAATTGCTAACTAATGGTGGATAAAATATTCCAAATATTAAAGACGTTAACTCAAACCTATCTATATTCTCAATATTTGAGATCATTCTGCAGATCATTGCTATTTATATAGTCTCAAAAAAGTGATTCATTTAAGAAGAAAAAATATTTTAATCCCCATCGCCATATATCTAGTACATCTAAAAGATTGTTCTATGCTTCCAAAACAAGACGTCATAAAGCTTCTTGCAAAAACTGAACCAATCAAATTAGTTGAACTCAACATGGCATCTGAATATAGATCTCACATAGTCAATCTTACTCACGCTTACTTTGGCTTTGACCTTCTACTAATATATAAAAAACAATGTTAAAGTCAAAATGTAGTTCAGTTCTTTTCCAAAAATATAGTTTTTGAATTAACTTTGCCTTAAGTTTTCAACCCTAGTAGAAGAAAGACTTTTCCAGATCTTTATCTGGAAACAGTCTTAACCACTAAATGATGCATCACAAAACTAAAATAAATAAATAAATATAAATGTTGAATACTTACTGTGTTCCATTTGTGTTATGTTCCCCAAAAAAGATGTAGAGAAAAGCATAAATAAATTAGATTTAATCTAACAATACTCCTCCCTCTCTAGTAATACTCCAAAAATATGAAAATAAGCTAAATATGATCTCTCATGGATCTGATAAACATAGCTGGTTTGGCTTTAGAATACACATTTTAATGGATATAACATCACTAAAGGAAGTCTATTCCATAAACTCAAATCTAAAACTGATAAGTGCCTCACCTGAGTGCTTGCAATGCCAATGTAAGAGAGGTGGCAAGAGATGGATCTTAAGATAACACAAACCCACCTGAATTACATCAAGACGCAAATAGGCAGTTTCTGCAGTTGGTGAAGAGATAAAATAAGGTCCCCTCCTCTAACCCCGCCCAGCAGGCTGGCAAACTCATTTTGGTTTGGCAGAAGCTGAGTGGTCTTCAAAGATGGTGTCATAGGGGCCGCATTGCGGCAGCTCATGCACTACCGCATGGCCAAATGCAAATATGGAAAACTGATTAATGCAAGTACTTTACTAAAAACGATGAAAAGCAGATCTGGTGAATAATGCCACGCACGTACTAAGAGACTAGAAGGCAAATACTTCTAGTTGGGAACTCTAAGACATGGCAGAATAATCTTTATGAAAGGTCTTCCATTGTAGTCTTGTTTCTGCTTGCTTAAACACTGAAACTATATATTTTATTTATTTATTTATTAATATCTCAATTACTTTTTGAAGGCAAATAAATAATCCAGATTTCTAAGCTTGAGTAAAGTGTTAAATACTTATTATAAGTAAAATTGCAGGGCAAATTCTAAAATAAGTAATAGGCAACCTACAGAAGATAATATTCTATGACATAAATTAATCAATATGAATATGATCAGAGAAACCAGTGGCCATTTTTTGAAACATGTTCACACTCACTAGACGATTATTATTATTATTATTATTATCTTTTATTTATTAAACATGAAACTCAGTCAACGGAACATTTAAAAATGTATCATAAATATCATTGACTGGCTCTTATGGTTGATATGGGTTGCTGCCAGCATCCTAGTTATCTTCTTAAAATGTATGTTTTTATTATTATTATTA
>JAEANM010000613.1:0-34040 GCA_017656035.1 Myanophis thanlyinensis
AGATAAATAAATAAATAAATAAATAAAGTACTTAAAGCAGATCAGAATGTGATTTATTGAAACATATGTACTAACCAAGCCAGAATACTTTTCAAGGTATTGTTGTAGCTCTTAGATAATACAAACTATCTAAATATGAATTTATAAAGTGAACTACTGTGCCCTAATTTTTTTCAAATTAAGGCATTTTTTGAAAGTTTGTACTTTAAAAAATGTTCAATAATTTCTAAATTAAAACCGAAATATATGACTTTTTTTGTTTGACTTTATATATTTATTTTCTAAAATTTGTGTACTCTAAAAGTCTTCTGAAAAGCCAGGTCTTTATGAATCAATGCAATGTACTGCAATATTATCATAAGAAATACCAGCTTACAAATTCTGATAACATTGTGTCCAAATTTAATAGGGCTCCAGCATCTCTGAATGACACAACCCTCCTTCACAACCCCTGCTTGGGGACATTTGGTGGTCCTGTCTTCCCATGGCTGGTGATGGGAGGATATGATAGTAAGTCTGATGTTGGTTTTATTGCTGAAATAAGCAACCCTGTAAATCCACCTTCTTTTTAGACAGTCCAAATTATACTGTCCCTATTTTGCAGATATGTAAATTGCTGCTGATTTTTATTTGCTAGCATGTTGTGTTATAATGTGTGGGACATTATAACTAACAAATTACTGCTTCTTCGCTATAGAGAATAAAATGTGTTGGCAGCAATTCAGGCAGATGCAAAATGCTATTTTGCTCCTATTTTTACAAGTAAGGTAGCTTCATGTTAAATATGTGTGAAGCAGTGAGGAGCTTGATAACTGTGAATGTGTACCCTTATTTTGTATTTTATGTATGTATGCGTATGTCTTTGAAATAGTTCCTCATCTACTTTATTCTTTTATTAAATGTTTAGATGAAAATTATAATAATGCCACTGCACTTGTGATCACATTTCCTGTCATGAATTACTACAATGACACAGAAAAGATTATGAAAGTTTTGGCTTGGGAAAAGGAGTAAGTTTATTTTTCTAAATTAGGTTTATCTGACATAATCTTTGTAAACTTTTCAAATTGAAGTTCAGTAAACTTCCTGCTTAGTAATTCTAGAACTACTAAGTACTTTAGTACTTTACTAATAGTAAAGTTATGCTTTACAATGTTTTAAGTGCTCCAAAATAAAGCAGCAACTTCATGTTTTTATAATGTGAATACTTATTTAACTGAAGATTTATTCAGAAATAAAACAGTGTTTTTTGATATGAATAACTTTTTCAGTTATTTCAGTATAGGAATTACCATATTTTTTATTCCATAAGATGCACTTTTTTGTCTCTCAAAAGTGGGTGGAAATGTCTGCGTCTTAATGGAGCAAATACAGCTGAAGCTTTCCCCCACCTGCCCATCTTTGACCGTTTTCAGAGCCTGTGAACCCCATTTTCAGCCTCCACGCATCCTATTTTTGGCCTCTGCACCCCCCCATTTTTGGAGGCCAAAAAAGGGGCCCCTTGGAGGTCAAAAAAAGGACACGCAGAGGCCAAAACCGGGAGTGCATCTTATGGTCAGGTGCATCTTACAGAGTGACAAATACAGTATATTATACAAACCTTTGTTTTAAACTTCTAACAATATAGATTTCACTTTTAAAATCTTAACTGGGTAGATCAAGAATAGTTTTAATTTGAAATATCTGAAAAAACACGTTACATTTAAGCATAAGAAATGTAGGAATTTACACCACAATTAGCATATATTGGCAATGCAGGGTACAATTTAACAATAAAATATTGAAATAATTTGTGCACATTTTGCTCAAAGATTTGTGTTTAATAGAGATTTGTTAGTCTAGCTTTCTTAAAAATTATTGACACTCTTATCTGTTTTTCAGGTTTATCAATTTTGTGAAAAACTATGACAACCCAAATTTAACAATTTCCTTCTCTGCTGAACGTAGTATTGAAGATGAAATAAATCGAGAAAGCAACCGTGATGTTCACACTGTTGTAATTAGTTATGCAGTGATGTTTGTGTACATTTCCCTAGCTCTTGGGCATATTAAGAGTGCTGCTAGATTCTGGGTATGCATCTTTTTAACTGTTGAAATTAAATACAGAGTTCAATGTATTGTAAGTTTAGTTAAAATTTTAGCACCATAATGTTTATTTTTATTTTATTCTATTATTTTGAATATTTACCTCTGTAACAGCTAAATAGTAAGGCAGGTGGGTAACATACAGTATCAGGGAAGTCCACACTCATATTTGCTGTAAAATATCCCTACAGTCTTCTGGAAATTAGCTAATTTATTTATCAATTTTTTAGCAGTTCTTTTTCTTAAAAATGTATAGAGATACACATGGGGAGCTCCCTAATTGCTTTATACAATACAGTATAATCTTATGTTATGTAAAAGTACTGAAGACAGCAAGTTTCAGAATAATAGTTTTCCTAAACAAATAAAAGAGATACGTATGTATATTACATATTTCCTGGACTAGAAATTGATGTTCCTGATGTGCCAATTCACTTTATATTTCTTTGAATGAAATTCAGATGCTTGTTTTGGCACAAGTAATAAAGTGCATCTGGTTTGACAGTCAATTATTAAACTGTAATTATATTGTAAAAACAGAACTTTAAAAAGGCTTTCAATGTATGTTGTCTATATTTACTAGGTGGATTCAAAGATTTCATTGGGAATTGCAGGCATCCTGATAGTGCTAAGTTCAGTTGCATGTTCTTTGGGTATCTTCAGCTACTTTGGAGTCCCTCTGACATTAATTGTTATTGAAGTCATTCCATTTTTGGTGCTGGCTGTTGGTGTGGACAACATTTTCATTATTGTTCAGACATTTCAGGTATTTTTGTTAATATGTATATAGTAAGATGATATTTGCATATGCACCATTTTGTTGGAATAAATTAGTGATGTGTTTAGCCTATGAATCTTTCTCTGGCTCGGATAGGACATAAAAGCCAAAATGATAATCTGTCTAGCTCACCCTGTTGGCAGTAGTTCTCTCAAGGTTTGGATGCAAACTTTTTACAACTTATCTAGAAATACTGAACTTTGGATCTTTTTTGACCGTGTGAGCCTGCTGATGAACAATGGCCTCAAAGCCTGCAGCTAAGGAGCTGGAACCCTATAGTGCTTCCATTGTAGTTAATATAGTTTGTCAATATTTTGCGATAATGTGTTAAGAATGATAATACACTAACCTCTCTTTAAATACTATTTGGGTGACCCTGAATATCAGTTTCTGGGAAGCAAGGAAAACACTATGCGGGCTTTCTGGAAAGCTTAATTTGACCTCTATGGGAAACAACCTGCTCTTCAGCATAGTGCAAGAGTGTGCCTTCTGACACTTCCTTCATGCCTGTAAGCTCCCTTGTATGGAATAGTCACAAGTGGTGTCTGTTATGGAAGAAAGGTTTCAGGGCCATGATTCAAGACATTTTTCAAATATATGTATGCTTACATATCTGTGTATATGCAGTTGCTTAATTCTGATAGTTCCAGAAAAAGCATTTCCTCTGTGTATGCACAGAAATACAACAAGGAGAAGAAGCCTTTTAAGAGGGGGGGAAAAAACCCCACACATTCCAGGGAGGATGGGGTTTAATCCTTCCAGAAGGATGTTGATCAACCTTACAAAGTATCCCTTTCAAGGGTTTTGTAAAGCCATTAAATAACAAAACTAAAAATGGGGGGTTAATTTGGTTTTATTTAATAAAACATTGTGTTGCATTTCATGTAGACAGGGAATAGGATAATTGTTACCACAGTGAAAAATATTATTTCCTGTTCTCAGAAGGGAAACCAATATTTGTATGAAGAAACTCTGGCCAATGATACACTGCTGTTCATTTTGGATTTTTAAAGTATTTTAAAGAAGAATATTTCAAATTTCAGAGAGTTTTTACAGTGTGTGTGCATGCATATGAGTGTTGATGTAGGTCTGAATGACCATATACAGTAGATATAAAATATATTACTAAACTTTCAAAAAATAAATGGATAGCCTTGAGCCTTTGCACCTTGGAAATATTTCTACATTTTCTTAACTAAAACCATTTGTATTGTAGATCTGAGACACAATTTGATTTAATGAGTGAATTATTATTTCAGAGAGATGAACGGCTTCAAGATGAAACCTTAGATAAGCAGATTGGTCGAATTCTTGGAGAGGTGGCTCCTAGCATGTTGCTTTCCTCATTTTCAGAGACAGTGGCTTTTTTCTTGGGTAAGAATTTAAATTTTTTTTGTACTTACCATAGGATTTTGGAATTAATTATTTTCTCTTACTCCATGACCAGTATTTTAAAAAGTAGAATAGATAAAGCCATTATTTCCAAATCCTTGAAAATCAACAGCAGCCCGTGAGGTGAACAGTGGTGTTTTAAAAGGAACAAGTAAATACATTTGAGTAGAATGCCAAAACTGGTGAAATATAAACTGCCAGATTCTTGATCCAATGTGGAAGCGTTACTTAATCCAGTCTTTTCTTATTTATGAACTGTTTACTATTTTGTTTTCTTTTTAATGACTGTTTTACATTAATTAACTTTTTCAAAAATTGGGTTGGCAAATTGTTTCATGGTATTTTATGGGAAGTGGTATATAAATATTTGAATATATTCTTTTGCATTGAGTTAATATGACGTACATCTGTTTATTTTTCTGTCTTAGGGGGATTGTCTTCTATGCCTGCAGTTCGTACATTCTCCCTCTTTGCTGCTGTGGCTGTCTTTATTGATTTCCTTCTGCAGATTACCTGCTTTGTAAGTCTCTTGGGCTTGGATGTTAAGCGTCAAGAGGTAATTTCATTATAAACTCTTTTCATATTTGTTTTGGATCAACATTATTTTAGCCGCACATTCATTTTGGCATTTTATATTACAGAATAATCGATGCGATGTCCTGTGCTGTATCAAAGGTCCTGAAGAAATCAGTAGTTTCCATCACTCTAAAAGCATGTTGTTTCAGTTTTTCAAAAACATTTATTCTCCATTTCTTCTTAAAGATTGGATGAGACCAATTATTGTACGTACTGTATACCCTCATTATTGCAGCTAAGGTTTTCCTTTTGATTTAAAATATCTAAACTCTAGATAATAATCTAAGTGCAATCATGAGATTTTTTTAAATGGTACAAATATATTTAATTTTATGCATATTTGTGTTCTTCGACTGGTTTTTAGAAAAATCAGTTCAGTAGTCTGAACATATTAATGTTAATTTTACTTACATTTATACTGTAACAGGAAAATGTTAAATATTACTTCCACCCCATTGCTAGTGTTTTAACCTTTAAACAGAAGAGCAACAGTATATTTTCTAGCAGCATCTATAGATTACTCTATAGATTTCAAATATGTAAATCAAAATCTTGAACAGGTTTTAGATAAATGGTATTTGTGAGACAAAGAAGATTTTACTGTATTTCAGATATCCATATTTGTGGGCGTGTTATCATTCAGCATAGCAGTTGTCAACAAAGTTGAGATTGGCCTGGACCAGAAATTATCAATGCCTCATGTAAGTTTTTCAACTTCTTGTACCTTTTTTTCTTGAGAATTACTAAAAATTTCCTGAGAATGACAACCACTGTGCCACCAAGATTCTGGAAATATTTTCTTACTTTATATTCCTATCCTTTGTGTTCTCTCTCTCTCTCTCTTAAAATAAGGATTCCTATTTGATAGTCTACTTCAAAGATCTTGGCAAATACCTGCATGCAGGTCCTCCAGTATATTTTGTGTTGAAAGAAGGGCATAATTATACAACGCCAGAGGGACAAAATATGGTCTGTGGAGGAGTGGGATGTGACAACAATTCTCTGGTACAGCAAGTGTTTGAGGCAGCAGAGATTAGTAGCTAGTAGGTATTCATTTTCATTTTTCCTTAAAGATTTTCTTGCAAAATAATATTCTGTTAGAATAAGAACAAGTGTTCATTTAGATTCATGATTAACCAGCCTGTTGTGTAAAGGAAAATGATCCAGGTCATACTCTTGATTTATTATTGTATTTCCTTTGAATTATTATTGTGCCCAACATAGCATCATTTTCCATATCATTCTTGTACCCTGTCATTTTAAAATCCATTTTCAAATCATTGTCAGCCTAGACCGATGAAACCTGTTCCTCTGCCACAGCAACTTTTAAACAATCTTATCTGTAGAGGCAGCGACTCTTAAAATTAACTTCTGGGTTCATTGTTCCAAAATAGTATGTTCAGTATTGAAATATTTTGCTTCGTTCTGCATTAGTCAGTCATATTTCATTCTCCTTTCATCAATCCTTGAACTTTTATTTAAAACTTCTTTCACCAAGGATTGAAGGAAAGCCTTCTGGTCTTTTCAAGCTTGTCAATTCAAAGGCTTCTCATTCAGGTAGACCTCAACTTACAACAGTTTGTTTTGTGACTGTGTGAAGTTACAGCGCCACTGAAAAAAGTGACAATTTTTCATACTTAAGACCTTTGCAGCATCCCCATGGTCATGTGGTTTACATTCAGTTATTTGACATCTGGCTCATATTTATGATGGTTGCAGTGTCCTGTGGTCATGTGATCCTATTTTTCGATCTTCTGACAAGCAAAGTCAATGAGGAAGACAGATTCACTTAACAACAACATTGTTACTAATTCAACAACTGCAGTGATTCGCTTAACAAATGTGGCATTTAAGTGAATATTTGCCCCATTTTATGACCTTTCTTGTCACAATAGTTAAGTGAATCACTGCAGTTGTTAGTAACATGGTTGTTAAGTGAATCTGGCTTCCTCATTGACTTTGCTTGTCAGAAGATCACAAAAGGGGATCACATGACCCTGGGACACTGCAGCTGTCATAACTATAAAACAGTTGCCAAACTTCTGAATTCTGATCACATGACCATGGGGATGCTGCAATGGTGGTAAGTCACTTTTGAAAAACAGTCATGTCACTTTTTCCAGCACCGTTGTAAATTTGAACAGTTACTAAACAATCCATTGTAAGTCAAGGACTGCCTGTATATTTTTTAAACTTATGGTATCTGCATTGAATGTATTTTTTTTTTAAAAAAAAAAAAGTTTGTATCGAATATACATGAAAATGTTTGACAAATGATGGTACCATTTTCATATTAGTACAAGAATTGGCTATGTATCTTCTTCCTGGATTGATGACTACTTTGACTGGATCAAGCCGCAATCTTCCTGTTGCAGAACTTATAACTCCACTGGGGCATTCTGCAATGCTTCAGGTACAGCTGAACTTCAAAGCTTAATGAATTAATTGAATCTGAAGCAAATCAGTTTTACGTGAATGAAGACAAATGTTAATTTTATGAACATTTTCCAATAACATTTACACAGTTGTGAATCCATCATGTGTGCGTTGCCGGCCACTGACTAAAGAAGGAAAACGGAGACCTGAGGGTGAAGACTTCATGAAATTTCTCCCTATGTTCCTCTCGGATAATCCTAATCCGAAATGTGGCAAGGGGTATGTTTGGAAGGGATATTGAGTTGTGGCTTTCTTTGTCTGTATAATAATGCTCACAGCACCAGAAGTGTAAGATAAAGCTGAACTTTAATATTATATTTGGGTAGGCAAATATTGCTTAATAAATATAATTTAATCTTAACATAATTATTGCCATAATTGAAACACAGCAATTGAAGGATATAACTTACATGTAGAAGGAACCGAAGCAATTGAAAGGGAAGATAAATACACGTGTATGCTAATAATAGTTGTGGAGGCGATTACTACTGACCAGTTCAAATAATATTTTCCAAAAGGGGTGACATGATAGCAGTTTTCCAATATTTAAGGTGCTGCCGCAAAAAAGAGGGGGTCAACCTATTCTCCAAAATGGCAGAAGGCAGAAGGCAGAACAAAAAATGTCTGAAGGTGGAAACTAATCAAGGAGAGAACCAACCTAGAACTAAGGAGAAATTTCCTGTCAGTGAGAACAATTAATCAATGGAATGGCTTGCCTTCAGAAGTTGTGGGTGCTCTGACACTGGAGGATTTTAAAAAGAGATTGGACAACCATTTGTTTGAAGAATTATAGGATTTCTTACCTCAGCAGGGGGTTGAATTTAGATCTCCAAGGTCCCTTCCAACTGTTAGTCTGCTATTTTGTTAAAATAAATTAAGAACTTTCAAAACGGTATGAAGTAGTGAATAATGTAGCTATTTATGTTATGTTATTTATGTTCAAATTTGTACTTTAAACTTAAAATAAAAATAGTTAGTGGGCTTTAATAGCAAGAGAAGCTAGTAGGAAGAGGAGCTCAACATTCATGGGAGTTGCTGAAAAAGGAAACAGTAATTTTGCATATAATTGTGGAAAACAGCAGAAGTCAATGCAGCCATACTAAAAATTTAGTGAAGAAAGACCTATTGTGAGTGGAAAAACCCAGAAAGAATACATATAGGTAGGCTAGATTTAAATGTTTACATCAGAAAATTTAAAACTCAGAGAAAACTTGAAACTCTTTATCATTTCAAGTAACAACAAAAGAGCTCAAAAAGAACAACAAAAGATACATTTAAAATAGAAAGAATCAGCATAGCTGTTGACCATGAAGAAGGGAAAATATAACAAGTAAAAAGAAAAGGCGAAGCTAGCCAATTTTATTTTTCTCTGAAAAGAGAATATTCACTATAATTGTAAAGTGAAATGCACAGAATCAGTATTACAGTTTAAACTTCATAACAACATAGTCAAGGATTATGCACTGTTCTTGTATGGAATGAAATCTCCAGGATCAGATTAGTTTATTTTATGGCACCAAATGAAATAATTAATGGTCTATTATGATTTTATCAAACCATTTGATATGCAATTCCATAATATTCAGATTGGCAAGTGAATCAAACATTAACTAGTTTAATGTTAGGTGGATTTTGCAGTTGATTTTGTAATGGTATTAAACTGAAGGGGTAAAATTGAGTGGCTTTGCCACCTTAAAATGTTCAATAAAACATATATGGTTTTATATTTATCTTTGATTTAGTAGTATAAATTGAAATTTTAGTATGTTTGCCTATACCCTGTAGTATTTCTCATTTTAGAAATTGGAAAACTCTTGTGCTATGAGCAAAGATCCAGTCTTAGGCATTTAGGCCTTACAGTACCACATAGAAGTAACAGAAAATTAAAAATAGTGGATAATCCAGTAGTTTATTTGGAGACGTGCTCAGTAGTTTACAGAATTTGCCCATTAAAAAAGTAAAAGTAAATGGAAATTAAAGAGAGCGTGGCTGCCTGTATTGCAACTTGTATCTTGCCTGGGATAGTGGCTGGTGATGTGTTATCACTAAATGAATGGGGCCTTTTCAGTCCTAATTACGTTCCAGAGCCCCTTAAAATCTACAAATATAAGAAAAACTGTCCTTATTTCTTTGGGGAATGATTTTTTTTAAAGATAGGCAATACTATCCTATCTTTATAAGCTTTCTTGTTCCATACAAAAAATAGTCCTAAAATTTGCCTACCTAATGACAAATATGATGCTGCATGTGAACTGTGTTTTTGCCATCTTTAGAATAGCATCCTGGGCAAAACCAAAAGGTTGCAGTGCAAAACCTTATTTTCCCATTTGGAAAGTATTTCATGATTGACATCCTCCTTATAGCAGACATTTTGAAAATACCCATGGCATATTCTTAATATTCTAAATATGCCTGGTATTCCCAATGGACCTCTGGGGTATGAAGTTTAATATTGTCATTTTCTTAAAGTAAGAAACATTATACGATGCTTGCAGCACTTTAACTTCTGTCTTCTTGAAATTATATTTACCAGCAAAATATTTACTTCATTGTCAAAATACTTTATTCCCTGAATACATCACCACTGCAAATCATCATTCTATTGCTTTGTATTGTGTACTTTTAGAAAGTATTGATTCGTAGCATCTCCTAATAAGATAATAAATGCAAATTGAAATGCCTGTTAGTTGGTTAATTTGAAAAAAAGCAGCTTTTTGATATATGCCAACTATACTTTTTCCAGAGGACACGCTGCATATAGTTCTGCAATCAACTTTATAAAAAACTCTTCTGAAATTGGAGCCACTTACTTCATGACTTACCATACAGCGCTAAACACCTCAGCAGACTTTATTGATGCATTGAAAAAAGCACGGATTATAGCAAACAATATTACTGAAACCATGGTCCACAAGGAAAAAAATGCTGAAGTTTTTCCTTACAGGTACAGTAATTCCTTTGTGGGCAGAAAATTCTCCCACAACTTGCTCACTAAGAATTATAATTAGATGATACAATGTATGCCACTAGAATCCAATCCTTGAATGGTACCCTAAGCTTCTTCAGAAGTTGCCATTAAATAGTAAAGGGGGAGAAATGTAAATATATGGGAATAAATTATAATAGATTGTTACAACAGCTGTTGGCTAATGTATTTCATTTAATCAAAATTAAATTTTGTTCTGGCCCTTTCTACTTGTTTATTCTGGGCTGCCATTTTTTTCTGTGTGCATGATTCCCCTAGGTCACACGAAAGCTATTGCAAATTTTGCTTATTATGAAGTGATAGCAATAGTGTTTTGATTTTTTTCTGTGAATGTATGTATTTTTTTAAACAGGAAAATATTAATAACCCTGTGCAGAGATAGAACAGTTTGCAAATAATTAAAGCAATAATACTAATTTAGAATTATATTCAAAGTGTTCCACTTTGTTCCGATTAATTGCTAAATGCTTGATTGACTGAAGTTTTATGGCTTCAGTTCATACATTTGGAGGCACACATGAATTTTTGTTTTTAAACTGCCCAGTTTTTGTCAGTCAATCAATCTTTAATCTAAATAAAGTAATTTTTAGTATTTATGTTTCCTCATAAAATAATAATTATTTTTTGCCACCATTAGTGGTAGAGAAACATCATTTTTGATGCTCTTTTAATAGAAAAAACAAAAATGATCAAGCAAAAAAGCAAAATTGTTTTTTACCTCATCAGCAGACATTAAATAATAATCTGGAGAAAGCTATGCTGAAAAAAGTGGAAAAGGACAGCCAGCCTCAAGGTAGATAAATTAAGTTATAGCAACAATGGGTATGAGTTGGAAGAGCCTTTTATGGAGAAAATCTAAGTGGTTCTTAGGAGTTAACAATGGTGGCATGTAATCATCACAATCAGTTTCTAAAAATGCCCAATTAATAATACATAAGCACATTGCAGTGTTTTAGAATGCATCAGCACCTAATTTTATGGATTATTCAGTATCGCTGGAGGAGACTCTTATATAAATAGATACTCGAGATGTGTACCAATTATTTCTGGCCAAATGATACACATTAAGAAATCTACCGGACGACTGCATTCCAGAAACGTACAAAACACTTGGGGGGAACAGTATGTTCAAAGCCATGAAAATTCAACAAAGAATACAGGAAGAAAGTTAAAGGGTTGTTGAACATAGAGCGATTTCTTCTTTCTCAGATATCAGAGTATTTCTCTTTAAAGCCCTCCATTTGGGTTGAAACTGGCTGAAATTAATGACTGTTCTTTTTGTGTGTGCATGTGTCTTTGAGTCAGTTTTTGACTCCTGGATTAGTCTCTGCAGTTTTCATGGTAAGGTTTTCCAAATGTGGTTTGCCATTGCTTCCTTTCTAAGACTTGGAGTGTGACTTTTTCTAAAGTCACCTAGCTGGCTTTGTGCAGGACTAGAATTCATTCTCTGATTTTCTAGCTTTGTACCTTTACTACACCCAAAAAACTCTCATAACAATAAATGGGTATGTGTTTAACTACGAAAAGCTGTACAATGGTATTTTGTGTCCTTTGCTCTTTTTTAAAATAAAGTTAAATTTCAAATGCATGTTTATATTCAGAAGCCTATCTTTAGGTTTGAAAAATTGGGGTAGAACATTGTGATTAGGGTTGGACAAATTTATTAGATTCTTTCATTCTTGTCTTCAATTTTTGAAAAGTAAGAAAATGACTTTTTAAAAAGATAAGTGGTGCAAAGCCGTAGTTTATAAATTTGTTAACTTTACTTATCTTTCTCTTCATAGCTTGTTCTATGTTTTTTATGAACAATACTTAACAATTGTGAATGACACCATATTTAATCTTGGCGTTTCCCTTGGATCAATATTCATAGTATCTATGGTGCTCCTTGGTTTTGAAATATGGGCTGCCATTATTGTTTCCTTCACTATTGCAATGATACTGGTCAATATGTTTGGAGTGATGTGGCTTTGGGGTATCAGCTTAAATGCAGTTTCCTTAGTAAACCTTGTAATGGTAAGTTTACCTACACTTTAAGCTTAGTCTGTTTAAAAAGCTTTGGTGCAAAACAAATGTTGCTTAGATTCTGTACAATGTGTAGCCTTAAAGATGGATTTAAATGCTCAAATGAATACACGCCATGCCTAACACACATCATTCCTTGTAAAAAGAACTGTTGCCCTTTTTGTTTCTATTTATTTAGATCTCTATGAAAATCTTGGGGATTTTAGAATACAATGACAAGATTTGTCTTAGACTTGGTGTCTATATTCAACCAGATGATTTAGCCCAGGGGTGTCAAACTCAAGGCCCGGGGGCAATTATTTGGCCCGTGGGGGTACTTAGATCAGGACTGCCCTGAAAACAGCAAAGGACCAGCCCACAGTGCTTCTGCCAGCAAAAACAGAGCTAGGTGCAGCCCTCCCAAGCTCCGTTTTCACTGGCAGAGGGTTGCAGCTGAAAACAGAGCTCAGGAGCCCCTTTTCACTGGCAAGAGCACTCCTGCCACCACAGGGACCCCAACACAAGTGAAGTCAAGCTGACTACACCCACCCTGGCCATGCACACCCTGACCCCCCCCCCCCCCCGGTCAAACACAACCCTGATGTGGCCCTCAGTGAAATCGAGTTTGACACCCGATTTAGCCAGATGTTATGCACAGCTGCATGTATTACCAATGCTACAACAAAAAATTGTATGAAATAAATAAAATTAATTATCGATTCTGTAAGTTGTTTTGAAATTAAACCTGGAAAATATTTGCTGCTTTTGGACATCTTTTACCAATTTGGTATTGCAAATTTAAAAAGAAAAAAATATGACAGAATTGCCTTACTGGGAAACATTTTACTCTATAACACATGGTTTCCTGCTTACCAATGAGTGGTATTTTGATATCTTCCAAGCCTAATTCACAGAAAATGTTCTTTTTCCCAGTAACTCTTTTTAAGGATTTTTAATGTTTGGGAATCAAGATTTGATCTCTCTTCACCAATAATGCATCTTTATTTATGACTGCTTAATAGCTGACTTAATATATGCTATGCTTAGAATAATTGGTCTAATACAGGTAGTCCTCCACTTACAACAGTTCATTTAATGACTGTTCAAACTTACAACAGCACTGATAAAAAATGATTTATGACCATTTTTCAGTTACCACCTTTGTAGCGTCCCCATAATAAATGTCTCATTTAACAACAGAAATTTTGGCTCAATTGTGGTCGTAAGTTGATGACTACCTGTATTTAGATGTAAAACAACATTCAATTATATAAATATTTAAAAATATATGTTAAAATGCCAGTTTATTGAGATATTAAAAAAATCAGACTTTGCTCGATACCCAGTTGTAAAAGAGGAAGAGGAAGGGGGGGGGGGGAATCAAACCAAGAAATCACTTCACTTAACTTCTAAAAAAACTGGCATTTTAATAACATTTTTATATCCACTGTTAACTATTGTGATATTTTAAAAGCTTTCTCCATTATTTTGATTATTTCTGAGCTAAAAAATTTTCTACAATGAATGTCTATCTGCTGATAGCCATGTAGAAGCTGATAAAGAGGCACTTGGTATATAATTTGACTTGCTGCATTTATTATTGTATTTAATGTGTTAAAGATTTACTTTCCTGCTTTGTTATTTTGCATATATGCTCTAACAATATTCTAAATATTAGTATGTAATTGCCATTTATTTGAATGCCTTATGCAACAGTAGAATATCCTAATATCCATAGATCCTAATATCTATGTTATTTCCTTTGCAGAGTTGCGGCATCTCCGTTGAGTTTTGTAGCCATGTGACAAGAGCATTCACAATTAGTACAAAAGCAACAAGAGTAGAGCGTGCTGAGGAAGCACTATCTCAAATGGGGAGTTGTGTAAGTAGCATTTTGTATCCTCTTTGTCAGGCAATAGAAGCCACAGGAACTGGGCCCAATTGTCTGAACAGTTCATGGCATGTATGCAACCAATGTGTCAGCATATAAATATAAAATACAGTGTACATCTACGTAGTGCAAAGTTCATCTCTTCCTGTAGTTTGTAATTATAAGTAAAAGCTTTGGGTAACCCCAAGGAATACAGATCAAAGACTGAGTATGCACCACACTTCATGTGCATATACCAGGGGTGGGCAATTATGGCTCCTTCAAGACTTGTGGACTTCAACTCCCAGAATTTCTGAGCCAGCCATGCTGGCATATACCATTCCATTGTTAGTCTCTTTGTTTCCTACTGAATCTTGGCAAGATTGCAACGAAGAGAGGGGAGATGAGGTACCCTACTTAAAACCATCCATTCCAGGTGCAGGTCACTGTTTTTGTTGTATGAGAACAATTATTCAGTGTAGGAACACTGGGGAAAGGAAGAACACAATGAGCTTCTCTCTTTCATTAAGTAACTTAGTGCAGATTGTACATTTTTATTGCAAAAATCAATGAACTGGCACTCACCGATCTGACTAGTTGATAAAAGGAGAGAAGCTTGCTTGCTAACCGTGCAGGAAGTGGGATGCTAATATATTTTTGCTATTGATAATGATGCCCATAATAAAAATAATGTAAAAATAAAATAATTCTGATGTTGGGAAATGGGTACGTTGTCTATAACAGGACAATGTGTTTTGCTAGATTTGTTAATTTTTTTTATTATTTCAATAGGTTTTCAGTGGTATTACACTTACAAAATTTGGAGGAATAGTGGTGCTTGCTTTTTCGAAATCACAGATTTTCCAGATCTTCTACTTCAGGATGTATTTAGCCATGGTGTTTCTTGGAGCAACCCATGGTCTAATATTTCTTCCTGTCTTACTTAGCTACATAGGTAAGACAAAATTGGAATTTGCTTTAGATATAGTGACCTATATGCCGTAGAGCCACGTTTAACATTATGATATATTTATTTAACATAATAAGTAAACTACACCACCTGGGCATTGTTCTTTTGGGGATGGAGGGGTGGCTTATTGTTGTGCCACAATGGCATACCAAAAAATCCCTAGCATAGCATAGCATTTTTTGAAATATGTCTGAATTAACAAATTTATTAATTTTAATTTAGCTTAAAACAAGCCATTTTCATATTTATTTCTGAAGTTGAAGGACTAATTAATTAACTTTTGTGAAAGTAAAATTTAAGCAGGAGTGAATGTGTAAATTTCTTGCTGTAGAAGAAAAAACTACCCTTGCTTGTGGCAGGATTTATGCATCATGTTAATGTTTTTGGCTAGCTATGAACATATCTCAACATGCGCACTAGGCCACATCTTATTCTATAAACGATGGTAGTCTGCTATATATATCAGCAGGCATCAATCCTTCTGGCTTTGTGGACTGGCAGTGCCAGCAACCTAAGTGGGAGAGCACACTCATGCTCAACTCTATTGGCATGAGTGGCAGGTGCAGGCATCCACTGCTTGCTCAAATGGAGCTTCACACATGTGCATGCTGCCCATACAAGTGGAGCTGTGTGTGTGTGTGCACACTTGGCTGCCACTTGTGCAGCCCAGTTCTGAATGGGCCACGGCCTGGGGACCCTGTTATATATGAACCCAGCCCATATTCCGCTAAACCGTGGTTTGTGGTATCAACTTCAAATTTGACCAGTAGGAGTAAAATGGATTTTAACAATAATCATTAAAAATTTCACTTGATTTCTACGTAAGATGCTCAAACATATTATACTCATGCTTGTTGTTCCATCGTTTTGCATCACGAGTGTTCTTTTGTGAAATGTTTCATAATATAGCATTACTGAACTAATAAAATAGAAGGAAAATCAACATTTTTCTTTTTCTTCTATAGGGCCCTCAATAAATAAAGCTAAAGTTCGTGCAGCACAAGAAAGGAACAAAGGTACAGAAAGAGAAAAACTCCTATTCTTCTAGCCATTTTAAACAAAGTGGTCAGTGACTCTGAATTCTGGCTGAAGACTTATAAATTGTAGCAAGTTTCTATGATTACCATCTCACAACTTAAAATGGTACTGGGATTCATTAATTTTCTGCATAACTGGAAGAAAAACACTTAATTCTGAACAGTTTGGATTCAGAAAGAATTATATCAACATCAGTTATTTATCAGTATTACTTAAACTAGAAACATTAATGAGAAATAATAATTTATTATAGTTTTTGTTCCTGAAAAGGAAACGGTTTTCCAATAGAAATAGATTCCTGGTAACACTTAAAGTGATAGGTATGAGATTAGATTGCTGAACCACTGACAATTTTTTAATGCAAGTCAATGCAATTTTTGGCTTTATTTTTAGAAGAAAAATAAGCCATCTGTCAAATGTTGTAATATTTTTAATTTTGCCAAAGGGTCTGTATATATACTTTATTATAAAATAGATCTTTTGTAGCTCAAAAGGAAAAGTACATAAATGCAATAAATTAACTTTATACATCCTTATACTGGAACAGTTTTACTATGTCAGAAAGTGGCAGGCTTCATCAATGCTTGGTCTCCAAAAACCTGCTTAAAAAATGTGACATGCTCTTCACAGTGTTCTCCTACAAGAAAAGGACAGAAAATGTAATCAGTGTTATTTTTGACATCTTAAGGAATTACACTTGAGTATATTTTCAATATTTTTTAAAATGTTCAACTTCAGGAGCTACCTCTGCTTCACTCTCTTTATTATTCATGCCAGAATTTTGAAACTGGGAAGCTGAATCACAAAACAGTTGTATAAAAACAAAAATCAAGTGGGGTAAAGCAGATGCATATAAGCTGCAATACATTGTATACATAGCTTATGCTATGACTTTTGTATAATAATACTAGGAACAGTAGATTTTATGCATAGTCAAGAATATTGAGGGGAAAATGTTGCAGACTATATTTCAGGTACTTTCCACAGTATGAAATATGATTTTTTTCTTATATAAGATTAGCAATTATAATTTGACATTGATAATTATTTTGCTTTTGAATACTATTGATAGCTAAAGCTGTATTGAGAAATGCACAAGGGCCCCTGGTAGAGTGGAACTGCATGCATGAGGGAGTATAATAATCCTTTGCTGATCTGGAAATGGGAGTATGGGGATATTTTTCCTGCAAAAGAAGTTAAAGGAACAAAAAAGACAAGGATTTTGATTACAGGAAGATGAAGTTCTATTAAATAACTAGAAACATTCTTCTAGTCTATCAAATTCATTACTGGGTGATAATTAATAAGAATGACAAAGCACTTTTTAGTTTAAGTAAAAGTAAGTTCTAAATGTCTACTTCTAAGTCAATAAGACTTACAGATTTTACAATGTTGTAGCAGGCTGTCTCCAAATGATCTATTAATCCTACTGTTAAAATATAATTACAATTCCATACCACCTAGCTGAAGGATCATGCATATTTTTCTAGATGTTGATACTGCATTGCAGATGTTCCAACTGTTTTAATAACTTTTATCTTTCTCCTAAGCTTGAGACGGTCCCATTTGTCAGAACTGTTTTCAGTATACAAATTTGTGCCTACAGTGCCTTCAAAAATTAAATTTCATTTAAGGAAAAAGCAATAATAGTGGCCTATGTTTCATTTTCTGTTCTTTCGCTGGAAGGGCATGGTTTCTTTTTTTAACTTACTTAAAAATTATTATCTAATAGTATTATCTATTATCTAAATTATCTAATGCATCTTTTGATCAACGTTGAGCAGGTGTGATAAAGTTCACGCTTCAACAAATCTCTGAAAGTTTACATATGAATTACTTATACCAATTTGGTAAAATTTACTGATCTATCCTTGGATAGCTTTTTATCTTTAAAATTGATTTTAATTTTGCAGGAGCATATAGTTTAAAAAACTATGACATCTCTCTATTGATGAAAAATTAGGAAGCTATTGTGACTCTCTTGCACTAATTAAAAATAATAGAGCTCTATGTTTGAAACAATCTAACAGGCAGCAGGATTATAAACTCTGAACTTTGAATATTATAAAAATTAAAGAGAGGACCCAACCTTCTTTATATGCCTACCAAATTGCTGCTTACCTGGAGTGAAGCTAGGGTTTCCACGTATTCGCTGATTTCTCTGCTCAAAAAACCTGAATATGGTGTAGAAGAGCATCTCATCTTCTGTTTGCTTTGCTGCATCAAGGAATTTACGAGCAGAAATGCTGTCATGTCCACCAATTCCTCTAATAAATCTCAAAGCAGCTAGTACTTGATGTTTAGACAACAAAACTTCTACTATTTCATCATTTGCTGTACAAAGTCTCTGAAAGCACAAATGATGACAGTAAATAGCTGTTGACCATACCTATGACTGATTCCCCATGAACACCTTATTTTGTTTACTAGTTATTAATAATTTTATTGTTTCAACCATAAATTATAACATGTAGCATGCAATAAAATATAATATTTCAATATTGTTTCCAGATGAGATGGACAGCAAATAAATTAATTTAATAAATAAATAATATTGTAAAAAATAATAAGAGCATTGAATGTAAAAAAGTTACAGCAAAATGTAGCCAAAGCTAATTAACTATGAACTTAAGTAGTTCTAAGTTTAAATAAGACCAGAGCAAAAGTAATAGTCTGATTGCTGACAGTTGGAAATAAATTTATAAAATGTCTATGGAGATTCTCAGTCATGCAGATCATGGTTGTCCCAAAGGTGCTTTCTAAAGGGGTAACTGGACTTTCTGGTTCTTGAGCTGAAGAAACTCATTACCTATAATCAAAATAAGAAAATGTAATCATTTACATTTCCTCTGTCTACTTACCTTTAACATATCCAGGGAGAGTTGATGTGCTGGTGGGTAAATACTTTCAAGAGACAACAATAAGCAAGCCTAAAATAAGAAATAAGTCAGTATCTAGTATTTCACAATTTGCTACTAAACTAAAAAGTAGCTTAGTAAATCATTCTTGCTCAACAACAAAGCACAGCAAAGCATATTAGAAGGTGATGTGTTCAGGTCATTATTTTTAAATCTCTCTATGATGAATGAAAAGATTATGCAAGATTACTCACCAAAGGCTTTGAATCACTGAGGACATGATATTGTAGGAACTGATGAAGCATGTAGAATAAATTGTGCTGAACAAGGGTTTTGATTACCAGTTCATAAAGAAAATGCTAAGAAGACAAGAAAACGGAAATTTCCATGCTGTTTCATTCGTAACTTGACAAATTTATAAACAGGTAGCTAAATCTCAATTTATAAGAAAAACAGAGAACAAAGAGTATTTGAATTAAGTAGATCCAAAAGAAATTAGTCTTTTTATTGAAATGCATATTTATACATTTTTATCAGCAGTAAAGTTTTATGACATTCAAAATTTTGAACTGGGCAAGTTAGCTGAATAAATACATGCATAAATACATAAATTTTAGAAAAGAACTCCTGAATTATACATACATACAATTTAATTGTTTAACTTCTTTAACTTAACTATTGGCATGAAAGCAGTATAGAAATTTTATATAGCTATTCTCCTACCTGTAGATAAACATTGCTTAAGCTTCCAAAATTATGCACGTGAGGAATTAGTGGCAAAGGATGAGGAAGTGTGCATTTCACTTAGGCAAATGTGGGAGTTTTTAATCTAATGATTGCCAAGAGTAATTTGTGGCAAAACCTATATGCATTAGGACTCTGAAGGCCAATTAAAAGTTATTTGCATTCCTTAAATTTTCACATAGTTCAGAAAGTGTTCCTTGGTAGAAAATATAATCTACACTAAACCTGATTCCATTCTCCAGTATATCCCCATGTATTCCTAAATTATATCAATTATTTGGATTCATTTCAATAATTCAGGCTTAGTTTTGGTATGGACACAATCTTGGCCGTATTAAGAAATGACTGGGAATAAATTAGAAAGTGCAGCCATTTTGGTTCATGCCTAGAACATTTTGGGGCTTTCAAAATTTGACAGACCTTTTTTCTTCCAAATTTGTTGGCCTTAGGAACTACATAACTAAAGTTCTTTTAGTGTTTGCTGGATGAGCCATGTTGGATTGTCAGATTCAGCTCCATCTCATCCTGCACATACGTCTACATGTATAGGAAATAGGGTGTTTATTCAGAGGTTTGAACCAACATATTATCAATGTGAAAGGAATTCTCAGCAGGTGGATTTCTATTGTTTCCACAGAAGTTACAGCATTCTGAAACCATTGTCTGGACATGGTTGGGAGTGAATGAACTAAAATCCAGGTAATTTGGATACATTGTCATTATTTAAATAAATAACAGAATACCTCTGATATGCAACAGATTATGCTCTTTTTTGTAGCACCAAATGGGGGAATTCTCCTGGAGTTTGACATTAACAGATAAACTCCAATTGGCCTGTTGTAACCTTTTAGTATTTAGGTTGACCATCATTTCTCTATTCCTAGTTTCTTTCTCATGCAGGGATCTTTGTACAGCTGCTTTTTGAAGAGGTTTCAAGATTTCAACTAATACTGAACATACGGGATAGCTTAAAAGAGTAAAAAAAAAATCTTAGCAAAAGCTATCTCAAATTATGACACTTTCAAGTACTTACTTGAACAGCTATCTGGAACTGGTTGAGTGAGCGAATATACTCCATTACAACAGCAATAGTGAACTTGTGGGGGGCCTCCTTATTAGAAAAGAATTGGAAAAATATATTTGACAATACGTTTACAGAATTTAGATTTGAGTTGTATTTAAATAATGATTTGGTGCTATTCAGAATTCAAATTTGCTTTAGCAAATTAGCTTATAATAAAATTTTTAATTAATCATATAACTGTGATAGTATGAACAGTGAAGTAATTAGAGCCTTGGTGGCGCAGTGGTTAGAGTACAGTACTGCAAGCTACTTCTGACTGTCGGCTGTCTGCAGATTGGCAGTTCAAATCCCACCAGGCTCAAGGTTGACTCAGCCTTCCATCCTTCCGAGGTGGGTAAAATGAGGACCCAAACTGTTGGGGGAAATAGGCTGACTCTGTATAATCTGCTTTGTGAAGGCTGTAAAGCACTATAAAGCGGTATACAAGTCTAAGTGCTGTTGCTAAACTGACCTTTTTTTCAGTAAAGATTGATAAAACATGAGTATACATGTCTGACTGATCAATAACTGCCTGTGTACGGACTGGGCGTTTTGGTGGTGGATTGCCTCGGCTCTGTCCAGTTTCTAATGCCTGCAAAAGGAGCATAGAACATTTTATTAAATCATGTATCTTAGTTGAAAGAGGTCACAAATAATAGATTTAAAAGTAATTTTATATCTAGAATTTAGAATATTGTTAAACCAGTATAGATTAACTAAGAATTGTGACTAAAAATATATACTAGTACTTCAAAGTGTTTTATTATATTATGAAAAACGGAACACATTTTGAAGTGCTTTTGGAATAACGACACTTCCTATTAATTAATGCTTTGGAGCACTGCAATTGTATGATAATAGTAGAGCAATATATATTACTTTCACAACAAAGGGTCATGTAATCAGTTCCAGCAGGGATTTGTGAGGCGGCTACTGGCAGAAGGGAATTTTAAATTTTATATACTGTTATACAATGTAAGAGAATTTACTTCACAATCATTCTTGTATAATACAGCATTTTTTCACCTTAAACAGTGACATTTTTGAATGATAACAGAGCAAGCCACTGTGTAGAGGAGGACAACCAGTAACATATCAGTGGACTGTACCTGCCACATCCAAGAAAAAAAGTATTTAAAAAGGCTCTTCTATGTGGACACTACAGAAGCTTTCACATTGGTAATAATATAGTGATCTAATTAATAAAAGTTAGATCCATAGCGTCTCTATGATAAAAGGAATTCACGCCAATCAAAGAATAGGCATAAGATAACAGTATTCACAACTTGCCATAGTATAAGCCTGTTCTGCTTCTAAGTATCTCTTATATTCGTGATTGAGCTTGTCAAAAACAGTGGCAATTACACTCAACGAGCCTCCCTCTGGTTCATTCAACACTGCAACAGAACACACAAGGGACATCTAAAATAAGGAAAGTCACAGAATGTAGCAATAGCAGAATGCAAACTTGATACCATAATAACAGATGTTAGATAGATACTGTAAGTAGGTAAAAGGTCACAGAAATTTTTGATTCATAGTAGCTTCCTCAAATTGAAGCAGAAGCTTACTTTGTGAACACACAGAAAGAATAACCATCTTGCAGTCTTTTCGTTGCAAAAGGAAGTCCATTAGCTTTCCCTTGTCTGGCAAAAGATTTACTGTAGGTTCAAGTTTCATTTGCAGATTCCAGAGATAACCTACAGTAAAAAATAAGAGTACATTCCTCTCGTAACTGATGTACTGTACCACGATAAGCTTCAGTTCAAGAGAGAGAGATTTAATGGACTGAGGTTTCATAGGTAGTGAAGTATTTCACCAAAATTCTTTCATCACCACATTCTGATAATGAGAACACTTTAGACATTAGGTGTCCAATTAATACATTTTATACAACAGCATATTTAATACTTTGTATTATAAACACACAAGCATTCTGATGCTCTGATTAAAAAAATGAATGTTGGAAGTTTCATACCTTCACTTGCACTAATGATAATGTCAGGCTGAAAGACAATCCAGGACGATGAATCTAAATGTTAAGCAAAACTCTTACCAATGTCCAATGGATTTTGCCTCAGTAAAAGTTTTGTTTATGTAGCCAGCCACTTTAAGTAAACAGCTTAAAGAGGCACACAACTTATTTCACATATCCAAGGAAGATAGGGATATTTGTTCTTTAAGTACATGGTGGCCCCCAGCAAATTATCTGTCAATTTGTTTTTATGCCAAAGTAGTAGTAAGATATTGTTTAAGGCTCTGCTTTTTAAAAGGAAAGAAAGCAACAATTCATAAAGTATTAAATTTCTCAAATACATAGACATTTCTAGCTGAAAAGAAGCTACTAGTGCCAAAGCCTCTTAGAAAAAAATTGAAAGTGAAAAATTAACTATACACTTAACTTGCAATGTTTTCTATACACTCACATATTATCAATAAGTTTCTGGGAGTTAGTTTTCACTCCTCTATATTGTTGGAAAAAAATCACATTGAATGCAGATAAATTTCAAAATAAAGATCAATAGGATTTTGCAGGCTGCAAAACTACACAATAAACTCTCATTAGAATAGATTAATGGGAGGGGTAAATCCATTAAAGCAGAACATGTTAAATCTGAATAGAATTACAAACATCTGTATGCACTTTAAAATGCTGTATTTTAAACGGCAATTTAATGCATAAAAGTAGATTTTGTTTGTTCTATCTAAAGTCTGCTAAAGTGAGGACCATTCAGGATAGCAGTGTGCATTATTTCTGTATTCTTTATTTCTACTCCTCTCAAAGCTACAAAAGCTTCATGTTTATCGCAGATACTCACTTGTGCCCTTTCAGATATTAAAAAATCATGTTGCCACAGAATAAATAAGATCTATGATTTTTATTTCAAGGATACAGAGTTTACAGGGAACTGGAAACTGATTAGTTACAGAAGCCGGACCTGTGAATAAGAAAAAGGTGTGATTTACATGGATTAAAGAGGAAATTATTTGTGATGTTTGTCAGAAATAACTTTTTTTACAACAAACTCTGTACTCTGAATGCTAAACCTAAAGTCCTTAGTCCACAGGTTATTGTCATATTTAAAGCAGAAACAAGATACAACCAAAAACTAACTATCCAAAAGTTTTAATATTTAATTCTTTTAAAATATTAATTAGTTTATGAATTATATTCCATCCAAATTCAACTTCATAAATGTTATACTCAATGAATGCAGATTGTTTTACATGCTGTAACATCTTTCCTTAATGCATGAATTTCTGTTTTATGAATCTAGCACTTTTTCCAGTAAACAACTATTGATAATTGTCAGGAAGACAAATAGTTTATTTCTTAATTAATTAAGCCATACTAATTTAAAGGTCTGAATGGAATCTAGAAAAAGGTTTATAACAAAGATAAAAAACTATTCCCCAATCTTTGGAGAATACTATGAAGTAAACGGTAGATTAAAATGGTTTAGCTTCCATGCAGATTTAAGGTTTACCCGCTGATTAGGTATGTATGTGGGAAGCTGACAAGAGATTTCACAATTATGGCTCTATAGTACTTCGAAGGCAAAGATGTATTTGGTGCATGATCAAAATACCAACTTCCAAAAAGTATAGCAACCTTTAATGTGTTTAAAGCAGTTGAGTCTTTTCCTGGGATGGTTGTCCCGACCTGAAACACAATACTTGCCTGAAGGAATTACAAGCATACATGCTTCTAAGTACCATTTTATCTTCAAAACCAAACTTTTGTACAACTCTGTTCAAAATTCATTTCTATTTATTTTCCAAACTGCTGACCTAAAATGTTTAGAGAAGAAAAAACATGATCCATGGTCCTATACTATAAGAACAGCTATGATAGGCCATAACTTTTGGCTTTTTTTCTCCCAAGACCACAATAATATATTGCTCATTTCTGTTTATCCTGTTTCATATTTAGTAACTACAATGAACTTATGCCAAGAAATATACTAAAATGAAATATTAAGGCTACTGGAACGTAACTTTTAATTAAACAAAATCCTAGCAATTCTATCTTCAAAACTACAGATATATGCAATATTTGCATTTTCAAGGGAATATGAAAATGCAATTCTGTACCTGCCACAGGAATCTGGTATGGTTGTATGGATCGAGGTGGAAGTACAAGCTGGTGCAATGTAACCATGCCATCAAATTCCCCCTTTAATCTGATGTCAAATATAATAGAGGTCTAAAAAACACCAAAAATCTCTTTATGGTATGTGTTCAAGCACAACTGCATCCATACAATAAACAATAAAATGTTGGGTGTAACCATGATGATTCTTTTTATTCTGTTTGGCATAATAATGATAATTAAGATCTTATCCTAAAATGAAGTTCAATTGAATATATGTATATATGAAGAATATCCTTTTGTTTATGCTCTTTCTGTACTGCACATTTCTCAGATCTTTAACCCTATAGAGAAGCTATGCCAAATATGAGTGGGAAAACTTTCTGCCAGTCGTATTTGCTTAAGTAAACCAAATTTAAGTTGTATCCAGTGATGTTATTTTATTTATTGCAACAATACAGTTCTTCTCTATGAACACCTGAATATTAACTCTGTACCTTAAAAAATATTATCTCAATCCAACATTATTTATTTAATCAAGTTACATGTTTGCCCATCTTGTTAATGCAACTCTTGACAATTAACAACATATTAAAACTATAAAAAAAATACTACTGGAAAAAAGCCAATAATCTTCAACCAAGGATGAACCTAAGAAGATAGCAGAAAGAAATCTTTCAGCAGACTATATTTTTACAATCTTCAGGCCCAAGAGCACATCCCAGTATTTAAAAGGTAGAGTTTGGGCCAGTCTGTTATTTAGGGGTATGGTATTCTAGAGGGCAGACACTAAGCCAGAAAAGGCATACCTCTGAAGTCCCATATGACAACAATTTAACTGAATGGACCCAGAACATGCTCCTCTTGTTGGACATACTGGGACAATTGAAAACAACAGGGAGATGAAGTCCCATAAGTAACTCAGCTCCATTTCATGGAGGGCTTTATAGATAACAACCAGCACCCTGAAGTTCATCTGGAAGCACACTGGAGCCAATGCAGCTCACAGAAATGTAACATGGGTGTACTGAGATATGCATGTAACTGCCCATGCTTCATGGTTAAGGAAGGAGTGCAACTGATGCACAAAATGAAGCCACTTTTCCAGTTTCCAAGATGAAAACAAAACCAACCCTAAACAATTATCATATTAACTTGTCTTCAACTTTAATAAATCAGTAATTTCCTCTATCCCAAGAGTTGTCTCGAGTGGTTTGTTTACTATAGATACCAATATATATATTATACACACACAGAGTATATAGCTTTAAGAAAATGATTGCCCCCACTCACAACACTAGGCCCAAACTATACTTCATTTTATATATATATGCAATTGAAAATGTTAAGCTAATTATCAATCAATCAATCAATCAATCAATCAATCAAACCTTATTCACCAGTCTTAAATTTTGTATGACTTCAATTATATATTTATAAGAGCCTCGGTGGCACAGTGGTTAGAGTGCAGTACTGTAGGCTACTTATGTTAAGTGTCGGCTGCTTGCAGTTTGGCAGTTCAAATCCCAGTAGGCTCAAGGTTGACTCAGCCTCCAACCTTCCAAGGTGGGTAAAATGAGGACCCAACTGTTGGGAGCAATATGCTGACTCTGTAAACCGCTTAGAGAGGGCTATAAAGTGGTATATAAGTCTAAGTGCTATAGCTATTAAATAAGTTTTCCTAACCTGGTATTTTCCAAATGTATTTTGAAATTAAGCTAAAATATGAAAAAGAATCTAAATTAGCCCAAAATATAATGCAGAGAAAAATAGTACCTCAGTATCCTGATGGTGAACCACCACTAAATTATCCACAATGTTCAGTGCAAACTTTCCAGTCCTATATAATTTCAATATATGCAATTTCTTACAAGAGCCTTCCCTGTGGTAGTATTAATTGGGAAAGAAAAAGAATGTTAATCAGCAACCTTTGTAGTCAATTTTTAATAGTTGTTATGAAAGCTGAAAGGATAAGAATCAACAAATTTACCTTGGCAAATGATAAAGAACTACCTCCGCTCCAGTACTGTTTGAAGTCCTTGAGTGGTGTCTCAAGTAAAGAACATAAAGTTGCCCATATCTAAAGAAACAATACATTTTTAACTTCTGAGCAGATAACACTTATATAATCCTATCATGCTGTTTTCTTTCAGGATAAGCTATTTTGGCAGAATGCAACGGAGTAATAAATACAGCAAGAAACTAAAGGCATTTCTTGTGAATGTATTATGCCCCCTGATAAGTTCAGATGCTCAGACATCACCAACTTGGGGGGGGGGGGGGATGGGACAGATGTTTTTTCCTCACATAGTTACAGACAGCTATCCCAAGTTCTCCCTCAGAAAAAACAGTTGGGTCATTCCTCACTTTAGGAGCCATCTTCCTTTCTCTGGCAAATGTAGATTGCACATGTCTCTCTTGATGCTTGCCCTTGCTTTCTTCTTAGAGTTGAAAGAAAATAACTGGCCCAAAATGGAAGCCAGCTTCCACTGTTAAGGCAAGACTAAAATGCAGGATTCCCTACTTCTAATCAGACACCTTCGCTGTGAGATCAAAAGGGCTCTCTTGCCTGTGAAATAATTTGTAAGAAAATTAAAAAGCATTTTGATTTTTTCTGAATAAATTACAGATGGATTTATTTCATCTTCTCAAAGCGATGTGGAGATCATTCTATTAACTTACATGTATTCTTACAAATTTCTATGATTTTTCAAAGCAGTTTTTAAAAGAAGAATACCATGTGTAATGAGGTGTTTGGGAATTTTAGTTTTGTTTGCTTATTTACCCACTTATTCTCTACTCTACTCAAATTAATTGACTCAAAAGTGACTTCAAATGGAGTCCACTCTACTGATCAAGAAAATATTGCTTATGTCTTTAATAAGAAGACAATCTATTTCTCAGGAAAAGAAAAATATAGCATCTTAGATGGGAAAGAACCACAAGGAGCCTCAGTGGCGCAGTGTTTACAGTGTAGTACTGCAGTACTTCTGCTGTCTGCCAGTTCAAATCCCACCAGGCTCAAGGTTGACTCAGCCTTCCATCCTTCCAAGGTGGATAAAATGAGGACCCAGATTGTTAGGGGCAATATGCTGACTCTGTAAACCACTTAGCAAAGGCTGGAAAGCACTATAAAACGGTATATAGTGCTAGTGCTAGTTAAGTGCTAGTGCTAATAATATACTTACATTGTAGTCAAAGCAATATCTCTTTCAGAAAGGCTGAGCTTGGAGGACTTTGGTGCTGTAGGTAACTCAATTTCAAACTTTGACAGCTTTGACATAGCTCCACCCTATGTGAAAATTACTGCATTTAATTCTATGTAATACTTTCACACTTCAGTGTATTTTTTACCATTCTATAACATGTTCCAGCAAAATATAATGTAAAAAAGAAATCCACATACAATTGGTTTGCAGTGCTTTAGTCCATCTAAAATGTAGTTTAACCCATCTGAAAAGCAAAATGCTATAATTTTTGTTTCCTAATGCAAAATTTGTGAAACTGATTTGCAACTGGGTATCTGAACTAGTATATTTTACAACAATTTCAAATGTATTTCTTATATATTAAACATAAATACCTTGGGGCAATTGTGCAAAGTAACCATGGAAAATTGCATTGACTGCAGTAATATTATTTTACCTTGAAATAGAACGGCTGGAGAACATTTCCAACTACTGTTGTTGACAACAGAATGACAGAGCTCTCAGGACAGTACATAAACCAGTTTACATTAATATTCTGACTCTTCAAAAGCTTTAACGTTCGTTTTTCCGGTAATACCTGAAGATATAAAGGCTACAATCAGATTTATATAATGACTATTTTCAAACTAGCTATATAATAGTTTACAACTACAAAAACCAAATAGTTTTTAAAAACTTCAGATTTTGCTGACTGTCAGTTGACTGCAGTTTTACAGTTCAAATCCCACCAGGCTCAAGGTTGACTAGCCTTTCCTCCTGAGGTGGGTAAAATAAGAACCCAAATTGTTGGGGGAAGTATGCTGACTCTGTAAAATTGCTTAAAGAGGCCTGTAAAGCACTGTAAAGAGGTATGTAAGTCTAAGTGCTATGGCTATAATATCTTCCTTGAAAAAACCGAAGCTATTTCTAGTAGGTTTATGAAAAGTTAATTGAAATTAAACAGATTTCACAAGACGAAAACAAATGTATCTTACCCACAATGAACTATAAAACCATTTAATCCTTTAAGATGACTCAATACCATAAAACAAGTTATCAGACTTTTTTTTTTTAAAGGTATGTATATTTTTATTTACCTGGTAAAACTCAATTCCCTGATCTGTTACAAAAACGATCTCTGCAGAACCTGTCCAGCAGAATCCTAAAATACTGGCATTCTTGGTCTTTAATAAAAAAACAGTGTTTAATTGAAATAGGCATATACTGTCATGTAAAGTAAAATCAGTTTATATATATCCTTTTAAAACCTATTTCAACTTTTCCTTTTAAATATTTAAAAAGCAGAACGAAATTTTAAATATGCCCTGCCTCTGTTTTCCATATAGCAAATCTCTTGCAAATGCACTTTCAAGACAGTATTTGTATATCTTGTCTAAGTGGATATACATAAATAAAAACACAATCCTGTAGAGCAGGGGTGTCAAATTCGTGTCATCATGGCGGCGTCATATGACATATCACAACTTTTTCCTTAGCTAAACCTGGCATGGGCGGGACCTGCGCATGACGCATCCAGCCCATGGGTCACGACTTTGACACCCCTGCTGTAGAGGATTTTATCTATCAACAGAAGAAGCTTGAATAGTTATGTAGCATATTAGCATCCAAAGAAGCACTTTCAAAACAAGTGTAATATATTTTGGACATTCTTTAACAGCTTAGCTATAGCTTTTTAAACTAGATGCAGCTTCTAGTAGCCCCAAGAAAAGCATATTATAACTGTACCCGTCTTAAGCTTATGAGTGCATAAAGCATTCTGTTAGCAGTTGATTAACAATGGGTAGAAGGATTTTAATTCTTGAAGCTAAGCAATGTTATTATTCCTTTAACTACTTGGACAAGCTTTTTCTTTTCACTAAACATATTTATGCTTGCAAATTTTAATTGCCATTTTGTTTCAGGCTAGCATGCTGACTGGGAGGAAGGGAAACTAACATTTGAAGCATTTTAATGATTTGCAGTTACAACTTTTCAGAATACTAATATAATGGCATTGTAGATGTCACATTATTAGAATAATGAATGCTTCAATATGCTGAGGGATTGTTTTAGTTTAGTATTTTGCTACATATACTGTACCTTGCATTCTTGAGTGTATTCTAATTGTGGGCTGTCTGGAATGAAGTTCAGGAAATCCTGGAATGATATGAAAAACAGAAGCAATTAAAAGTATCTGTGCAGAGATAGGTGTATCTAACACATAGATTTTCATCAGTTTGAGTACATAAGTCTGCAAAATGTCAGACTTTATTAATTTATTCAAAAGAATGATATAAGTACATAGACATCTATATACATATTTTCTGCTTGAATATTTCATCTCATTTTCCTCAACTATCTTTGAACTATAATACAAACAGAATAGAAATTGAAATGATGAAAGTTGACATAAGTAAAAAAATGATTAAAATAGATTAGAAAATACATTTAATACAAGATAACATAACTCAAAGATGCAAATCTAAATAGGTAAATTGAAAGCTTTTCAAATAGTTTTCATAAAAATCACTATCAGTTCCTGATTCCATTTGCAGCAGTTTGTATTATTCTCCCTCTGGAAAGGAGATCCTACAAACTGAATCTAGCATTAATTGGTAAGGACTAGACACATGATCAGAAGTACTCCCACATATTTCTAATATGTTGTATTCCTTTTTGAATTAGCTCCAAATAATTATTATTAGCTGGAGCTGGAGCATTATCTATGTAAATGAAATTTATCTCTACCTTTTTTCTAGCTAATTCTACTTAACATTATATTATTTTATGTATTCCTTTCTCAAACAATCACATCTCAGAGTAGTTTAGAATACTATGTACGTACAGTAAAAAAAGTATCAACAAATATAATAATGGAAACAAAAACAGAGCCCAACCATCTAACATCTATAATTTATTTAACATTAAGCAAATAATAAGTAATATATTGTATATGAATATCTTTCCATTTTATGAAAGATATTTCTTACCACACTCTTCAATGTTCTCTGAACAGCCAGTATCTTATTGCCCAAAGAAAACTTGATGCACTTCACTTCTCCTTTGTCTTCCATTCTACAAATGAATAGAATTCATTTCTGTATTTTAGATACAGGACATGTCTCTGATTAATTTCTACAGTATCTCAAAAACAGCCATGCTGGCCTGGACTAATAGAAATTAGTTTAAATTATCTGAAGAGACTTTCTAAAATGTTAATTGTAATAGTTTTGAAGTTCAATAAAATTAAACCAGGGGAAGAATATTTGCTGATCCCTAATATCCATGTTCCTTCCAAAGGAAGTGAATTTTGTGGTTGCTAGACAACCCCGTGCCTCATCATTTCAGAGATATTTCTTTACCTAAACAGAAGGTGGGCAAAAGAGCAGTGGGAGCAAAAGCGGCTTCTGACTTCCTGATTGGGTTTCCTTGTAGTAAACTGACAGGGAACATCAGAAGCCTTCCTTCCTTCCTTCCTTCCTTCCTTCCTTTCCCTCACTCCCTACAATTCCTGCTGGCTTCCCCATTTAATTTGGCTTGTGAAAAGCTTCCAGAGAGAAAGTCAATGGGAAAACCAGCAAGAAGTTTCAAGTTCATGGCCAAAATGAAGGTAAGTGGCTTCTGCCCAGTGGGGGAGCGAGGGGAAGTATAGGGGTGCTGGTCAGAGAGGTTATGTAAAGTGCACAAGAGATACCATATGAGTTGGGAAGAATATAGGAGTGTGCACCAGAGATGCTGCTCAAGTCCTGGAGGGCTTATGGGGGGGCAGCATAGATCAGAAAGGGTGCTCAAGGTGCACAAGAGGTGCTATACAAGTGGGGAGAGCATGTGGGGAGGCAGCTTAAGTGAAAGGTGTTAGGGGTAATGGAACTGTGTAAAAGATGCCATGCATGTCAAGTATGGTATGGGGGAATGAGTCAAGAAAAATGCATGGGGGTCACAGAGTTAATGATAGGTGACACGCCTGTCAGGAATTGCGCAGGGGTGGCCATAAAGATGTGTGGGTATGCTGAAGAGATGCCACATGAGTTAGGAAAGGCATATGAACAGTTCAGGAAGGATGCATGGAGGTGCACAAGAAGTGCTGCATGTGTCAAGGAAGGCATGAGGGGAGTGGCATGGGCCAAAAAGATTGTACGGTGGGTCTTTTCTTTTCTCCTTTCTTTCTCCCTTCCCTTTCCAGGAGACAAGGTAAGTGACTGCTCCTGGATGGGAGAGAGGGAGATTGTGAGGCTGGCTAAGAAACTGCCATGAAACACAGAAAATGAAGATCACATGACCCCTAATTTTATTTCCTTGGTTCTCATGCATTGGTTTAAAGAGTTCTCAGGACTCTAAGTTGGTTCAAAAATTGTTGCTCTATGATGCATCACTTCCCCCAGTCATGGACTCAAAATCCAAAAATGAGATAACATGTAGGAAAAAATATGTTGAGTTGCAAAGATGTCAACACGTTGCAGAATATGCTAAAACAGTGGTGACGAACCTTTTACTTGCCGAGTGTTGAAAAGTATGTGCTTTGCGCGTGCCATCCACACTTGCGTGCAGCTCCTCCACATGCACTGCAAGTGCAGCTGCACCGTCTGCTCATGCACGCAGCTTTTGCCATGTGCAATGCATGGGCGCTACATGCAGGCACACACACACAAGCAATCGCATGTGCATGCGCAAGAGAGCTCCAAAGACCAGCTGGATTTCCTGCTGGTCACGCGCATGCACAGCGGACACCTGAAGACCAGCTGGGTCTCTGCAATTGCACATGCATGCATGTGCAATTGCATGTGCATGTTCAGCTGGAGGTAAGCTGGCTGACAGCTTGTGTGCCCAGCAAGATGGCTTTTCGTGCCATCTCTGGCACCCATGCCATAGGCTCACCATCACAATGCTAAAGCATAAAATGCAAGATGATCTGATTATGTTTCTCTGGGTTTCGCTATACTGCATTCCCATGAATTCTACATAGAGGATGAACAATTCTGCACTGTGGATGAAATGAGGATGGTACTACATCTACTTGAATAGTATCCCACAACTGCAGTGACCTCACTCTTGTACAGGAATAAATGATAGCTGGTGAAGTATCTGGGACAAACTGAAAGGATTCATTTGTTTGTATGGTCTGAGAAAGCTAAGTATTCAACACCCATTTGATGTTATTTTGAAATACTATTTCAAGGCTGATTCAAATTGAAGATTTCGTAAGGGGAAAATAGGATATTTACGTATATAATTTTTCAAAGTTAAATCAACCCTTCCATTCTTATGATTACCTGGAAACATAGTTATGTAGTAAAAGGTATTGTGAAAAAAATATGTGAGAATTATGCATGGGATTCAGCCCTTGACTACTCTTGATAGAGGTCACAACTCCTATCTGTCCCAGTTTCAATAAAATAAGCTGTTACAATCTCTGAGGATTTAAATGAAAACAATTGCAAACAGACCTTCTCTCGGCTTGAAATCTTCTACACGGGTATTTTTTCAATAATAATAAGAGTCTGTTTGTTGGATTAAGATTACATTCCTGCACAGAAGGCTGTGTAGTGGAAAAAGAAAGCTATGCTTGACTGCCCAACGTTTACCTAATATTCACAAGGTATATAGATGCCCACAATGCTGGATTTAATCTTCTAAACGCCACATAATACCATGACTAGACTCAATACAACAAATTCACAGTGACAGTGCAACATGCAATATGTACACGCTGGTGGAATAGTTTTGTGTGTGTGTGTGTTTTCGTAGATTTTCACGGGTACAGGTATGCAGGTCTAGGTATGTTCGGGTCTTTTCCCATGTAAGATTGAGAGTATTTTTGCAACATTTCGGCGAGGTCCAACTCGCCATCCTCAGGCTTATGCTTTAGCATATATATAATCTCTATATGTGGAAATGTATGTGGAAATGTGCCAGCCTGGGCATTTCCTGGGGTCAGGGATTTGTTTATAAGTCTGGAGAT